>OX461811.1:68134576-68311583 GCA_949802685.1 Dicyrtomina minuta
CGGACGGATGACAAAGAAGGAAATAAAGAATGCTCAGGTATGAAATCACTTTCAGTTTTGTAAATATTACGTCATTACGTCACAGTAATTCCATTACTTTACATTTAAAGATATTGTTCCCACACATAATAAAAGTGTGCCTTTGTGATTCACATTCATTAATGTCACTAATAATTGGTACTAAATTTGAATATGTTCAATAATAAAAATCTTTATTTTTCTCTATAGGCGCTGGCGCCCTTCTGCTGGTGAAAGAGGCAAATTTTGAAGAATTAGTTATACTTCGCACTTGTGAAAGTGAAAATGATGGCTGAGTTTTCGTTTTTATGCTTCCTGCAGATGATCTAAAATAATAAACCTGTTTGTTGGTGTTAGTTTATTTAGCTGTAAAGTGTAGTTTTCTAATAATGATGATTTAAAGAAATTTTTTGTATGTACCTAAGTAAATACACAATGTAGCAAAAGGGTATTTGTGTTTTTTTATAATAAGTTACTTAAAACATTACTTATATTAAATCTGTCTGAAGTGATATAGAAGCAAAATAAGGCTATAAACTTATCTTATCTATTTAATCCCATTTATTATTCATTATTTTACTATAATTTAACTGTCCAAAAAAAATAAATCTTTATGACTACAATCCAAATTTAGGAAATAACTTCGGTAATTATTATTACCCAAATGTACTGTGTTTACTTAACGTAGAGTAAAAACATAAATATGGTTATTAGTGGTTTAGTAATATAATGCATATAATATTTTCTTTATTTAGGTCTAAAATAGCGTATTATTTAATATAAATATGTTTAGGATGAACATGCAGTTTTATTCCTGTAGTTATATATTGCAGGTCACTCCGACTGTTCGTAATACTAAGGAATATAATATATTCGGATAATATATAAGGATATATTATATCGTCAATGAAATACCAAAATGACCCATTTCCAATTTATGCTAGAATTAAAATGAGCTATGCCAAAAAAAAAGACAGTGAATAAGATACATTTTCACAATGCTAATCACGAGTTTCTAAAGTGAGCAAATTGTTCTATTTACATGGTTTTGAAAAGGCCAAAGTGTTCTATTTAAGTGTTTTTTAAAAGTGTAGAATGTCCTATTTAAATGTTTTTGTAAGTCCAAAATGTTCTATTTAAATGTTTTTCAAAAAGTGCACAAATATTGTTTTTACTTGTTTTTTGAAAAGTGCACAAGGTTCTAGCTACATGATTTCATGAACGTATTATGTATTTTAATTTGTTTCTGTAGATAGTGCATTTTGTTTGAAAATAAAAATGGATATGGGTCATTTTGGTTATTCACAGACAATATGCATTAAAAAACAATGTAATAAATAGTTGAAAGTTAAGGAAATTAATTAACAAAATAACACTCTCTTATATCGGCTCATCACCTCGTCCTACACTCATTAATCTATCAGATTAATACATTGTATACGCCAGTGTTATAAAAACGTCTCTGAAATAAGTTTTTCACAATCATTTTCGTAAAAAACTTAAAGTTTTCGAATTTTCAAAATCTCGGAAATAACTTTCTACACAGTTTCTATGAAATAACGAAACTTAATTTGTTTTTTTAAAATGGGATAAAAATTGTAGGAGGAACCATAGTCAGACAACATCAGCAGCAGCAGGCAAATCGGACGCACATAATAAATTATATGTCATGTATGCATTATTATTGTGTAGTATTTTAATGCATTTGCTTGGTTAATTTATTTCTAATGTATACTAATATTTATGTTATAGTATGCAGTAATTATGTAGCATTATTTATGTGACCTCCTTAGCACCTTTTGGTTAACATAGAGTAGGTCACGTTCATAATAATTGCATTCTGCAGTTAGCTTCTTTGACTTGATTTAAGGTAAGTTGAGTGCGACAGTTTATAATGTACAAGATAACTGCTCGAAGGTAACTGATTAATACTGCAGTAGAGATAAGCCATATACCGTAAAGCTCGAAATAGACGCCGGCCTCTAATAGACGCCAGGGGTTTTCCCATAAGCGACAATGTTAATTTTTGCAGCTAAACTTGCCATTTTAATAGACGCCGGGGGCTTCTATTAGAAGCTTTACAGTACATAATATGTACTGTAAAATGTATGTACTGTTATAATAAATTATAACTTGACTGACCTTAACCCACTGTAGTTGAGTTACAATTTACATACCATGGATTGCATTGTGCTGAACTTGATAAATTACTGCTGTTATTAAAATTTAAAAAAAGTAACATTTAGGGAACTAAAATTTATTCAGCACGATAAAGCTGTATATTTTACTTGTGATGCAACACTACATATGCATATTGTTGCGGTACGAGTAAGGAAGCTAGAAAGGAGAAAGCCCGACTTGCCCCATAAGGTAGTAAAATAATAATTTGAGTGTTAAATGTAAATAAGTCGTCATAAATTGTTAATGTATTAAGACAGAATGTCGTTCACTCCTTGAATGTAACCGTATCCTACCAATTCAAAATTAAAATCTGTTTAACTTATAAATATTATTGAATTTAGCGTATGTCAAAATGCAAGCGTAACAAGGTTTTAATTAACAGTCTAATCGTAAGTAGGAAGGTTCCTATTATTTATATCAATCTATATTTTAATGGTAAATAAACTACAAATTCAAGAATATTTTCTTCCAGCTCATGTAGCAAACTCCTTTGGGTCTGGATTTTTTATTTCTTGCAAGAATATCCTTCCCTTGTATAATATATTTAATAAAATTGTAATTATTATTAATAACCTTTAATTAATTCGAGTCGTCATCCCGAGATATTTTATACAGTAAAACTCTATAAAATGACTCAAATTGCAAAATTCTGCAGGTAGACCCAATAAGTACTGGTCATAAATGCTTGTACAATTATTATGTATATCATAATATGATTACTTAAAATTATGATTACAAATTACAATAATTCTGAAATTTTAAACAAAAAACTATACACATTTTTAAAGTAGTTACTGAATTTTTAAACTTGTAAAAATTGTATCCTGCTTTTTCAAAACATATTCTTAATGCTAAAATGGTCTAGAAAGTTTGCGAAAATTTTGTATAACAAATTCAAACTTTTAGACCTATCAATCAAAATTCAAAATATTTAGCTATTCAATACAGTGCTAATAATTGACTATATGTTTGTGCTTACTTAATTACCTACAAAAACTAATTAAGAAAATTTAAAAAATAACTACTGCTGAATTTGTTATAACTATTTATGTAGTATGTAGGCATATTGGTAACACACAACTATCAATTATTAAACGTGTATTTTGTGTTAAAATTAATTTCTATTGATTAAACGTAATATCGATGACATATTTGCAGTTGCATCTCGTAGTTGGGAAGGCGTCATGAAATGAGTATGTATTCGGAGCACAGTAAGACAGTCGGTCACTTTTGCTCCTGAAAATACTTGTGAACGGTAGTCACTTATTTAAAAAAAAACCAAAAATTTTGAGCCCTCAGTGAGCCCGATGAAAAAAGTGCCGTTCGAGTTCGTTCGTTTTTTAAGTCCATAAGGAGCCCAAAGGCCTCACAGTGAGTCCGACGAAAAATTTCCACCTCTTTCCCTCAGAAATGAGCCGACCCCTCAGATACTAAAAGTAATTTGTACCTACTACTACCTACCTACAAAAAATGTATAATAAAATAAAATAGTATTAATATTCTATTGTGTGAACGGAATCAACACCAAAACTGAATCATAAATTACAAATTGAACATTTTGATTTATTTTATTCTTTTATTTAGTACAATTAATTAAATTATATTGGATAATATGAATAACAAAAAACATTTAAATTTAATTAAATGTCAAGCAAATAGGTAAAATCTTGACTTGAATATAAATAATTAAAGTATAAAATATATTACACAAAATACATAACTCGAAAATATTTACAAGTAGTGCAGATATATTTATTAATTGTAAATATAAATAATTATAGTATAAAATATATTACACAAAATACATAACTTGAAAATATTTACAAGTAGTGCAGATTTATTTATTAATTGTAAATATAAATAATTATAGTATAAAATATATTACACAAAATACATAATTTGAAAATATTTACAAGTATTGCAGATACATTTATAACTATATACAGTACTAAATCAGTCCAGAATTAATTTTTTCTGTGACAAATGCTTTTTCAAGCCTCCCTGTGCCCGTCTTCGTTTTAACCTCTCATTACTTTCAGTTTCAGCTCTCTGGTAGGACTGGTATGACTCTGAGTCATCTGAGTCTAAGTCTAAATCAGACTCAGACCCAAAACTTAAATCTAAATCATAATTAAAACTGTCCCTGGAATTATTGTGGCTGTGCAAGCCAGTCTTAGTTGTCTTAGTCTTAGTGTGCGTGGTGTTTACACTAGTGTAGCTATCTAAGCCATCGCCATCGTCAGAAATGTCAGAGTCAGAATTCATGTCGTCGTCTTCCTCTTGAAGCACATGAGTAAACCAGTGTCGACGCAGAGATTGTGCGTGCTTAACAGCACACATACAACCTTCAACTTTACATAAATAAAAACCTTGTTTTGTATAATCAAACTGTTTTTGGATAATTTGCATTGGTATTTTTTTATTTTTAGTAGCGTATTTTTTGACTATATCAGAATATTTTTTTAATTTGATACTTTTTTTACGTGGACCATCAGGACCATCTAAGTTGCTTATAGGATTAGGGTCAAGGCCAAGGTCAGTTTCAGTACCTTTTGTGTTATCTTTTGGTTTGCCTGAATCGTCATCGTCTGACTCTGACTCTGACTTCTCTGACACTGTTTTTCTTGCTCTGTTACAACTAGCTAGTTCACCTTCTGCTCCTGCTCCTAATACGTTACGCATAGTTTGAGGCTTTAAATACGAGCTACTGAATTGTAAATAATTTTGAAACTCGGTGTCATTGCTATTGCTGTCGCTGCTATTATTAGGACTGCGACTACGTTTGCGTCTTTCATACCTGTTAGGCAAGTTAGACTCGACAGAATTATGACCGTGGTTGGTGTTAATGCCATCATTATTGACATTGGGAATATTTTTAATGCCTGAATGCACTTTATTAAATAATACACCAACAGCTGAACGAGGCACAGACGGTGTTTGCACAGACGGTGTTTTATCTTTTTGTAACCTAGAACTACGTTTACATTTAGATTTAGATACAGTTGGAACTACATTTTTTTGCTTACTTGTATTGACAACTGCACATGTTGATGGTGTAGAATCTTCTTTAGCTGAGGCTGGGACTGGGACTGAAATTGAAGTTTTGATTTTGCTTTTGCATTTGCTGTGTAGCTTGGTATTAGAAGCAGCAGCAGCAACGCCAGCAACAGCATTATCAGAGTCATTGCGAGAATATGAGTTGGAACATCCAACGTTGACAACTAAATTGATAACATGTGATCCCGCCAACGATTTTAATGAATTAAGTGATGCCAGCACTGAAGTTTCTGAAAATAAAATAAAAATGTTACAAAATTAATACCCAATTTTAAAAATAACTAAATTAAATTAGTAACAAAAGAATGCAAATACCATTGTTATATTAAATCTTCTGCAAAATATACAGTTACAGGTAAGTGTTATGTGATACTTACGAACAATGTTTTCAAGTTGGCTGGTGTCAAGCAGTGCCAAATTTGATAAAACAGTAGAATTATTGTTAGCGGATTTGAAATTATTGTCACTATCGTTATCCTCATTAACGTTGACGTTGACAGCAGCAACATCATTGTCTCTAGGGTCACGGTCACACTCCAGTTCGGAATCAGCTAAAATATCATCATGTCTTAGAGCAGCAGGATTTGGTGTTGAATCACAACTGAATTCCAGTGATTTTATAGGAATATTAGGCTGAGTAGGCAAACCTGATACAAATATTACAATAAAGGTTACGGTTGTTAAATTAGCAAAATTAGTTGTTTTAAATAATATTGCAACAACGTTTAAAGTTGAAAAACAATTTTTAGCCTTCATTCTCATTCATATTTTATCAACAAAGAGCTTTGAATTTAAGCTTAATGTGTGTTGCCTGCCTGGCGTTAAATAAATTAGTTTAGATCATTTATTAATACAAAAGTAATTGTGTTGTTATTTAAATTTGAATACTTTGCATGCATGAATAAATACATTTGTTAGAATAGATACCTTGTTTTTCTTTATCGTTTTGAGAGTCTTCAAGTGTTTCATTTTGATAGGCGCAGCCACTTGAACCTGAGCCACTGATTACATTGGTGTATACTACTTCTAATTCTTCTCCATTTACTCTCACACTATTTGGAATTCGATCAATGTAAACTATACCATCACCATCCCCATCCCCATGCGTATCAGCTAATGGGTAAGACACCAAGTTCACATTCTGAAGTTCGGCAGTTTTTAGATCTTGAACTTCACAGGACTGAATGGTTTTATTCGTGTCTGAATCAGTAGTTGTGCCATTCTTGTCAACATTTTCAATAGTCTGTAAATAAAAATAGAATAATATTGTGTCCCATTTTAGAGATTTTCTATATAGGACCATTTTAGAGACTAATATACGGTTTTCATAGCCCCATGGATCACACAGGGACACGCAGTCCAGTGGTTTAACGACCAGCAAAAAGTTAATTAGCCTGTAGCCAATGAACAGCTGTTGCCAGTAGGGGGTGAAGCGGAAGAGAGTATCTTTTCCCAAGGGCCGACAGGATCGATCCCTTGACTTGGTTTGATCCAGTGGCCGGCCACTGCCACTGGAGCACTGGTACTGGTACTGGCTACAAGGCTAAAGTAAGGCTCAAGGTCGAGATCGTCACTGGAGCTGGGAGGGAAACCCACAACCCAGCCAGCCAGCCACAGCTGACAGCTTCAGATGGAGTCAAGCTGTGGCACCACTGGGCTGGTGTGCCTTATTTTTTTAAGAAGGCAAAAAACACCTATATAATTTATTAGTTCAATTTTTGCTTGTTGTAACACTAATGTAACACTTGTAATATAACTGTAGTACAAATAAAGTATTAAGTATCAGCTTACCTGGCCAGTGCAGTTAAATCTAGATGAAGACATTGTTGTAGCTGCTGCTGCTAATAGTAGTTATTATTTATTTATCAACACAAAGACACAAAGACTGTAGACCCGTGTCTCCACTGTCTCCTCAAAACCCTAATACACTAATTTATTTATTCTTGAGGAATTAAAAACAGAAACAAATAAGAAGTACATTAAAAAATACCTGAATACTAAATACAAGAAACTGGTAGAACTTTTGATTTAATATTTTAAATTTTGTAATTAATACTAAGTCCATAAGTCAGTAAGTAGATAAAACTGTGTAATAAGTTGCAGAGACTACAGAGTACTGACTGTCAACCGTATTAGTGCTCCAACAACATATAATTTAAGAATTAAACAGAACACAGAACACAAGACACTTTTTACTTAACCCTTAAATAGTTAAGCAAGTCAAACTAAACCAAAAATATAACATTGTGTTTACACACCTACCTACTTAATCCAACCAACCCACCAAAGTCACAGTGAGTCAGAGTACAAGTACATGTGAGAAGCTTAAATTGTTTATTTATTTTTATTTTTTTTGTATGTTACGTTCTGCACATGCAAAATATCAATAACAACAACAACAACACTTTATCAGTTTACGTGACGTAAATTGCCGCTATTCTACTTGCAAAAGCCAATAGGCCAACTGAATGCCCAAATATCACGTGCATACATTACTTGTATGTGTGCGAAGCTTTAAAACTGAATAAGTAGCCTAATAGCTGCACTTTTCAATTTACAAACAGTAACAGTGCAAACACAAGCTCTAGGAACTAAACACTTTATAAACGTATGAAGGACGTAGTGAAGTGCGCAGTACGCACACGGCTATAACACCAGATCTAGAAGAATTAAGCACAGTCAGTACAGTCACAGTCGTCACAGAACTAACACCGAGAAATTATCAGAATAGAAGCAAAATTCCGGTTGTTTTTTTTTAAAAGAGTTCTAAGGGTAATTAGTTGTTAGTCATCAGTCGTCAGTCAGAGTCAGACGGCAGACTTTCAGAGTTCAATTTAGTTAAAAAAGTAGTAATTTTTTGACAATTCGGCAAATTTTCCAAAAGCAAAAAGTAAAATTGTAACAAATATTTTTGAATCAACTACTATCGCTTCAGTTTTTTACTGACAACTGATACGAGTATTATTGAATAAGTTAGAAGGATTCAAGATTTCAGAGAAAACAAAGGACTGTTGGCTTCGCGTTTGATTTTCTTTTAACTTACGGACTGAATGCAGGTATAAAAAAGTAAATTAACAGAATTTTGTAATATGTTTGTATTTATATTTAATTATTGTGAATGTTGCTATTGTTTAAGTTTAAAATATTTAAATAATTCACAGATTTTACATTTGATTTATTTTAGCACTAGCTGAAGCTGACCATGAATAGAAATAAACCAGTTAACATGGGAAAATTAACCAATAAAGCTGATTCGCCACAGATCTTGTCTACAAATTCATCTTCGGCATCCACAACGACAACAACAACTGTGTTAAATATTTCTCATGATTTAAAAGGTAAAAGTTGGCTAGTTTTGCATTGTTGCAGCAGCATTTTGCATGTTACGCTATATTAAGTTTGATGATTTGGTTATATCTACATTTCTAACATTAGTAGTTGACATTTTAAGATTACCAAGCTAACTTATTTAATTGAAATAAATTAAAACTAAAATGCAGAATGCGACATAGATAGAAATCAGGAATCAGGAAACAATACGTTACCCTGATCCTGATCTAGTATGATATCCTGATAGCGTGCAAAACCTAATTAAATAATGTTTTTGTTTATTTTTTTAAGATCAAATTGCTGGACTCATCTCAATTGGAAATCACTGTGACGTAAATATTCATGTCACAAAAATGCAGTGCCATGGTGGTGGTGGTGTATCTTTAGGTACGCAAACAGAACTAGAGGAAGAAGAAATGGAAATACAAGAGTTACCTTTGGATCTAAGTGTGAAAGAAGTGACATTGCCAGCGCCAGCATTGCCTTCAACGGCTTCAACTTCAACTCAAATTTCAACCTTGACCTTGCCAGCTTCAGCGTGCTACGCATCCGCAGCCCTAAGTAGTGACAGTGAATCTCGTGCCAGTGAACCAAAACCAAATGAACCGGAAGCGGAAAATATTACCAGCAACACCAACACCAGCGGCAGCGGCAGCAATCAAGAAATTTTGACTGTGGTGACTACACATCCAAATCCAAATGGTGTGTCGCAAAAAAGAAGCCTTCTTGCGACACTTCTCCCAATCCCTGTTGAATGCTGTTTAGACACTGAAGTTGCAAGCTCCAATAATTCTAATGACTTTAATGAACCTGCGCCTGCACCAGTTTCACCTGCAACCAGTGCAACTATTAAAGTAGAAGTAGTAAAAGAAGATGAGGGAGAACAATTTGTGGATACAGATTACGTTGAAGGTAACAATGATAATGACTATGTGTGGGGATCAAGGTTTAACGAACTACGGCAACAAAATTATCCTCAATGTCTTTTTCCAGATCAAGACGCAGAGGACCTGAGTCCTCAACCCTTCCTGAACTTAATATCTGAGGATAGAAATGTTAACCGACCTCCGACTCCGATGCCTCCGATGCCTCCGTCGCCTCCGCATCAGCATCAACAGCAAAATAAAAAAGGACGTGGCCGTGGCCGTGGCCGTGGCCGTGGACGTCCCCATAAACAAATACAGAAGTCAAGCAAAGGTATTAATAAGCCCACTGCCATGTATTCCAAATCAAAACGCTTATCAATGAAGTTTAAAAAAACCAAAAATGGAAAGTATCAAATAGCTGATCCAGATCCAGATCCAAATCCTCCTAATCTTAGTGTTCGTCCTATTGAAAACACTAGCTTCGAATCATACGATAAAACTCCGACAATTATTATTGATAACTTAGATACAGCAAGGGCTGAAAGCAAAATTGCCAATCCAAGCTCAAGCCAACGAAATGTTCGTGTTGTCGAGGAAGCCAAAATTCCAGTGTATGTGGCTGTGGGTTCTGCAGCCGACGTCAAAGATGTAGTTTTAACTTCAGATGCAGCCATCGCATCATCATCATCAGTTAAGTTAAACACCGGGCATGGGCCAGAGCCAGTCAAGCCAGAGTCAGAGCAATTCAAATCGCAGAAACCACGTCGACATGCAAATCCGAATTCATCACTTAAACCAAAAAAAAAGGATTTGGTGTATCGTGAGAAGAATAATATGAACGTCAAAGATGTAGCTTCGGCTTCAACTTCAGATGCAGCCATCGCATCATCATCATCCTCAACGTTGAACACTGGGCATGGGCCAGAGCCAGTCGAGCCAGCAGAGGCAGGTCATTCAAAATCGCAGGCATCGCAGCAACAACGACATTCAAATACGAAGTCCACACCTACTAAACCAAAAAAAACGGATTTGTTGGTACATCGTCAAAACAATAATATGGAGGGCAAATGGCAGTCACCCGCTGCATTAGCAATGCTAAAAGTTCTAGGCGACCGTTTTTTTCAGTTCTTTTTCACTACAACGATTTCTGATTTAGTCAAAAGTAAGTTTTACGACAATTAAAATCTACTATTTATCATTTCCTATTTGTATTATCTAAAACTAAACACCGTTTTTTCTTTTACTAAACAATGCACAAATTATTGGCGTAGGGGTAAAGCGTAAATATTTCATGCTTTCAAAACTCTGATAGCATTGCATGTTTTAAGGTTGATGTTGATGCTCATGTCATAATCAGTTTTACTTACTCATTAATATTTTTTATTTTTTGCTTTAAACAGTGTATACTTGCAAGATATGTCAAGAGATGAGTCGAGATTGCACCACGATTGCAAAAATTCTCCGAGATCATATTCGAAACCACTACTATCCGCTGAAATATAAATGTAAGATGTGCAATATCAAGTTAAAGAATCTTTCGAGCGTGGGTAGACACAACCGTACAAGACTCCACTTGCAAAACAAGAAGAAACAGGAGAAACGCTTAGGCTTAGCTGCCGCTGCCGCTGCTCTTCAGCGTCAGTAGTCAGTGTCAGTCCCATGATCGTAACGTAACAAGATAAGTAATTAATAAAACGAATTACAGTTTGAAAGTACTAATTACTTACAATATTTAGGTATTTCGGACAATTCCAATATTTGTCATGGTTTGTTGTGTGTTTAGTGAAAGTTGAAGTAGAATGTAGAATTAGAATCAATCAGTATCAGTTATCAGTAACTATTATCAAGAGCAAGACTGAGATCTAATTAATTATATTGCTTATAAATTATTAACTTTAGTTTAGATTTGAAGTAGACTGTAGTTGTAGTCGCAGTAGTCGCACAAGTGTCAAATCATAGATGCAACCGTTAAGCAGTAGGCAGCACAGCAGGATAAAAAAACAAAATTTACCAGTTTTCAGTTCCTAGTTCTAGTTTCCTAGTGTTTTGAGTGAGAGTGTTGCGACTGTTCGGACTTGGGACACAGTATTTGGTGATTCTAGCATTTCAATTATTATAATCATAACTGTCCGATTTAGCCTTCATTCTTCAGTACCTTGTACTTTGTAACTTAAACTTTTGTGAGTTTCTTGTTCTTGTGTTTACCTAACATTGCTTGATAGCTTGTTGTTGTGCTAAGTTGTGTTATGTTAGGTTTTTCACTTTGATAGTTCATATTATTTAATAGTTTACATCTTGCATCGATAAGCACATGATGTTTATATTTTGATTCAAATAATTTTAATAAATTCTTTTATGCGATATACATAATGGATTATGTAATTATTAGAAATTATAAACTAACAATGACAAGCAAATGTCGTGAGTGTTTGTATTAATCTGTCAGTTGTCAGTAAGTGCTTTCAGTTTCAGTATACAGTCTAGTCGTAGTCTGTACATATCGATTTTATAGTGTGTAAATGAAATTGTGAGCTGAAAAAATGATTTTTTTATGTGTTCAATTTTTTAGTAAAGTTTTAATACTTTTAATGTTAAGAGTTATTTAAACGTAAACACCTAATTTTATGTTGTGTTAGTGTGTTAGTGTGTTAGCCTTAGCCATAAAATATGAATTCTATAACTTCTAACAAACTAAGGCTATCCAGTTATTATGCTTTTTAATTATTTTTTTACCAAGTTACCTGTCAGTTGGCGTTGGCAGTTTGGCAGGCAATCCAGTGAATTTTGTATTCTATGAATCTATGAATGAATTCTGATTTTCTGATATGCATTTCGTTATTGCGTATTACGAAATGATGTTGTACAAAAACAATCACGAATAAAAATGGTATCAATAAATGTTAAAATTTTAAATTACTGATTTTAATTTATTCATAATCTTTCAAGTCAGAAGTCACAATCACAATAATAATCTTACACTACTTAACTAATTACACAGCTTTTGTGTTATATTTTATGACTTTATGCGTGAAATATTGTCATTTTAAAAGTTGTACTTTTAAAATCATAGTAACAGTACTTATAGTTCTTCATCGTAAGTGTGGTCAATTTCATTTTTTAGGTCAGATGTTGTGGTAAGTCACATATGTAAATGCAACAACAGAATTTAGATTTTTAATAACTTTATACACTGCACAACTGCACTGCAGCTACTGCAGCATGGAATTATTCACAGTTCTGCAGTCTTTTACTTCTAACTCGAACGGGAAAATGCTAACACTAATTTGCTTCGTGGATTGTGTTGACTGTAATAAAATCAAAAAGTTTAAACAAATCTTATGAAATCTTTCCACAGGTATGTGTAAAACAAATGGATGTTCTCGAAGTAGTGTTGTTGTTCCTTCTCTTCCGATCTTCTTCGTCTTCTTCTACAATCGTCGACCACGACGACCACCCTTCCTCTGGGTTGAGTCTGACGGAATTGGTGTCACATCCTCAATACGTCCAATCTTCATGTTGGATCGAGCTAAAGCACGAAGAGCTGACTGGGCCCCTGGTCCAAGAGTCTTAGTTCTGTTTCCTCCAGTTGCTCTTGATTTAATATGAAGACGGATTTATCAGGAAGATAAATAATTGCTCGTATTACTGGAGAGATGAAACTAAAGGCAAATAGTGATGAAGCCAGTCCCTACGCCGCTATGTTAGCAGCTCAAGATGTTGCTGAAAAATGTAAATCCCTTGGAATTACAGCTCTTCATATTAAATTAAGAGCAACTGGAGGAAACAGAACTAAGACTCCTGGACCAGGGGCCCAGTCAGCTCTTCGTGCTTAAGCTCGATCCAACATGAAAATTGGACGTATTGAGGATGTGACACCAATTCTGTCAGACTCAACCCGGAGGAAGGGCTGTCGTCGTGGTCAACGATTGTAAAAAAAGACGAAGAAGATCGAAAGAGAAGGAACAACAACACCACTCCGAGAACATCCATTTGTTTTACACATACCTGTGCAAAAATTTCATAAGATTTTTTTAAACATTTTGATTTTATTACAGCCAGTACAATCCACGAAGCAAATTAGAGTTAGGATTTTGCCGTTCGAGTTAGAATCAAAAGACTGCAGAACTGTGAATAATTGACTGGGCCCCTGGTCTAGAAGTCTTAGTTCTGTTTCCTCCAGTTGCTCCTAATTTAATATGAAGAGATGTAATTTCAAGGGATTTACATTTTTTAGCAACATCTTGAGCTGCTTACATAGCGGCGTAGGGACTAGGGACTGGCTTCATTACGATTCACCTTTACTTTTATCCCTCAGGTAATACGAGCAATTATTACTCTCTCTGATAAATCTAGCTGTGTGTGCCATTGGTGTAAACACCAGCGTACCTGCGCTTACTGCTACTGCTGCTGCTGCATTTTAGCTATTACTCCTGCTGTCTGCTACTACACTGCTACCAGAAGTAGCTGAAAGAAAATGCTATGCAGTATGCAGTGATAAATAATATGTTATGACAGTGAAATAATATTATGAAATGAAACTAAGAAAAAAATTAACAAATAGTAAAATGATTTTATGAAAGTGAATTATTGCAAAACCGTAGTGTAATTCAAAATTTGGTATTAATTTTAATGTTTAATATATAATTGTGTATAAACAATGATGTACAATTGTACAATGCCAAAATGCCAAATCACTTAATAAATCTATACGAAAATTAGCAAATATACCTAAATCATAAGAGTTTCGTGTTTTGATTTTTAAATTGAAATAACTTAGAATAAAATTAATTTAAATTACCACTGAATTAAAAATTAAAATACTACCGCAATACAAATAAGTAAAGACTGACCGTATGTATAGCTTAAAAATTAGACGATTTTAAGGTAAATTATAAAATACTAAAATTAGATGTTACACTATTATCGATATTCATAATTGTAAACAATGTAAACATGTTTACTTAAATAAAAATAATGAATTACATAGCAAAAATTAAAAATCAGTTTGCTTTGCAATAAGCTAGCAGCTAGCCTAGCACACTTTATATGATTGTATGCTCAAATTGCCACAAAAAAATATTTACAACTTAATTTAATAAAACTGAAATTAAAATAAATAAACCTACTACGCACGAAAAGCAAAAAAGTATAAAATTAAGCCTACAAAATGAAAATTAAAAACGTTAGACGTTCATTTCTAGAACGACAAACCAAAAAATTGAAAAAAAAGTATAAAATTATACCTACAAAATTAAAATTTAAAAAGGTTGACGTTTATTTTTTAAACGACAAACCGGAAAATTGAAAAAAAAATAAAAAATAAATTTAAGTTGTTAAAATTTTAAAAAGTTGATTAAAAATTAAAATAAAAAAAATATTTGAGCATCACATCTTAATGATAAATATCAAGAGTAAAGAGTATACATTAAAATGAGTGAGTATGCACTTTACTGCATTCTAGGCCTACGACATCCAACCTTGTTGTTGGGATTCTGCACACTCCCATGTACCCGCATCTTCGTCGTCGTCGCCTTCTCCAAACAAAGGATCAGTATCGTCTAATACCATTCTAAGAGCGGTATCAAAATCGATAAACTCGTCTCTGAGTAACGAGGAGGAGCTGCGTGAGGACGGTGAAGTTGGAGATGATGAATTGGAAGATGTTGACGATCCTGGCGTTGGTCTTAGTCTTAGTCGATTTGGACGTTTGCCTGGGGTCGTTAACTCCTTTGATTGGCTTGAATTATTGGTGTCGATGCCATCAGCATTTGGATTCACACCATCTTCCACTTCCACATCAGAGTCAGAATTATTAGCGCGTTCCTCAGCATCTGCTCCAGTTTCATTTTGCTTATATTTCTGTGACTCCTTCTCCTTCTTCAGATTAGGTGTTACGACCTCGTCCTCCGCTTCAAACCACTCTCTGGTTACGAGCATATTTTTTAGTGTTGCAGGTAATGTCGCAGTTCTTTTATCCCGGGTATTAACCCCGCATTTTGAAAATAATCGTTCAAGCTGAAAAAATCAACAAAATCACAGATGTTTTAGTCTCCACAATAACAAAATAAAAATGCTAATATATTTACAAGTCATCAGGTCATTAGGTCCCAATCTTAAATTTTATGGTTTAGAAATTTAATAAGTCAATTTAACCGGTCAGGTTATTGAGATTAGGTGCAACTTATTTTAAAGCCCCTGTAGCTGTAGCTCTTGCCTAAACTTGGCGTAGAAATTAAAAAACAGAATAATAGGGGGGATTTATTTGTGATAGTTTGAATTACTAAATAACAATCAGTGACTTACCGGAGCCGTTGATGATGGACGCGACATCACGCAAGGAAATAAATTGGCTAATATAGGAAAAGAGAGCTTTTTCTCTTGCCAAAACGTCCCTACATCTGCTTTGATAATCGGAGAAAAAGCAAACGCTTTAATCTCTAATGATATTGTTGCTGACAGTCCTTCTTCTAGAGTTCCTGATGCCATGGCCATGGGTGGTATTTCGCACTCAGAATTTGTATTGGTGTTGAACGTGGATGGATTTGATTCACACGTTGTAGGTGAGGAAGGTGCATACTCTTCTAAAGATTCTGAACGATCTATGGGTCTATTTAAAGGTTGTGACGCAGCTTTGTTTTCGGGAGAGACAGCTGTTGCTGCAGCATCATTCCTTGATTTCGGTGATTCGTCTTTACTGATGCCAAAAATGACTTTGCTTGAGGTGATAGAAAAATCTTCCAGTAGTTTGAGAATTTCGGAGTTATCCATTATTGGGAGATGTCGATCATACCCAACTGTAAAAAAATACAATGTAAAAAATACACATTATTGAAATATTCTTAATTCTAAATCAACACAGACACAAGAACACAGTAAAATTGTGACACTGTGTTTGCCTACCAATAAAAAATTTCATTTTTTCTGTTCAATAATTTATATTGCATTGATTAAATTAAGTGTATATTATAATTATTATTTCTTGCTTACAAGTGCGCATGTAATCAAAGAAATGAAGTTTCCGCCATGGATCCAGAAATGTTGCGACTACCAATATAGGGTCTGTGAACCATGATGCAAAACGACGAAGAAACTCCGTAATCAGTGTGGATGCAACACTGTTTGGGGGTAATTCCAACTCAGCTTTTGTGATTTCTAAGTTTAAATTAAAAGTAAATACAAAATTGTCAAAAAACAATAATAATAATTTGTAGAGCTTTCAATAATAAGTATAATAATGCAACGTTATATATGGAGAATTAAACTCATGAAAGACTTACTTTGAAAGCATCGAAGGAGTTCAGGCAACACTAAATGCGCTGTAAACCCGTCTGCTTGCAGTCTATCTGTCGCTGTAGCTAACGGTTCTAATAAATCGCAATACTGCTTTAAATTTAAGAAGTCTTGTGATCGCATTACTACTGGCTTAATTATACAGTTCTTGAAAAAAGATCCGTCTTTTGAAGTCAATGCGTAGTTTATGATGCTGTTGACAGCATTAAACATTTTTCCCTAGAAATAAATGAATAAACAACATTATGAATACAACTATTTCAGCAATGTACATATAAAGGTTATAAAATTTGTTGCAACACTACTATTAGGTAATATTTGCACGTACATAATTTGATTATCTTTCATATAAAATAATAAAATTTTAATGCTAAAATAATTAAAAAATATGCGACAACTTAAAACAACTTACAGTTACAAGCAGACAGATTATGTCGTATTCACAATTCCAGCGCGTATCTGATTTCTTTGGAAATCCCCTACCCGTTTGAACTTCTAGTAATTTTTTCAGAAGTTGTGAACTCATGATCCTAGCGATACACAGCATTGCGTTCTTGACGGAGAAACTTATACTACCTAAATCAGCAGTCTTGACAACGCGCTGCAGTGTATGTGCAACGCATCGGTATGTTCCATGAGACTTTCCAAATGGACGGGGTGGCTCCCCGTGCACAAATGGCTTCCTACGAGGGAAATGGTCGAAAGCACTCACCATGTTGCTACCATTATCGATCACAAATGCCGCTACCTGTGCAAATTCAAAACCAAATAATGTTAAATGCGTAATTTAATTAATTCAGTGCATGTACAATACAAAGTTTATGCATAGAATGAGGTGTGCGGAAAACGTACAATACAATACAGGACAGTGAAAAGTATAATTATTATAAGAATATGATACTTGTTGTTAAATAATAGATACATACCTTATCAAGAAGACTATGCTCTTCTAGCATAGCGTTGACGCAGTCTCGAATTGCTGTGCCAGTGTGACTACCGGCCAATTCTTCTAATCCGATAATTCGTACACCCCATTTCATATCGGAAGTACAAAACACTGCTTGAGCAGCGATGACTCCTTTATTTCGTTTTGTAGTCCATCCGTCTACAAGAATACTTACGAATCGTACGCTCTTCAGAATCTTTTTATTGTCCTCTATTGCCTGAAATGAAATACAAATATATTAAATTCTAGAATTAAATTTTTTGTGCAAGTTATTCACAATCATTACTGAAAATGGAAGCCAACGTGAATCAAAAATGCAGAAAATAACTAGTACGCTCTTAGTATTTCTAAACGATTCGCCGTTTTGAATTAATTAACAGCTACTAGCTACTACATGTAAGTGTGTAAAATTGAAATAATAATTGCCTAGTTTTACACTTACCCGATTACTGATTCGAAACATGCGTCTACTTAGTGTTTTTCCACTAATTGTTCGGATGTTGTCATCAAGATCCAACACCATCGTTTGAAATGCATCATATCTTGCCATTTGGAATGGCAGACTGTTCAACAATGTGAAGCGCAGGCAGTTCATCTCATATCTGAGCTGCTTAGGATGATATCGATGATATGGTACTGGCACTGGTGCTGAAGCTGAATTCTCGGGTTGCGGTGGTGCCTTAGGAGAACGCCCAATACCATGGCGCGTCTAAAATATTAAATAAAAACAAGAATTTCATTTAAGTATATTTCAAATTTATATCAGACAATCAGACCGGTAATTAAATCCAAACAAAAATTAAATATATACATGACATAAAACTCTACTTACCAACAAATGTCGACTCAAATTCGAATATGAAGATGTATGTCCAGCTAACACGGCTGGACAACGCCTGCAGGCCACGGCGTATCTATGCTCTGGAATTCCAGAGCATGTTATAACTTCATCTCGGTGTCCGATGTAATCAAAATGAATAGCGATTTTTCCCCGAAGTTGAAATCCTGGACGTATACTGAGATTCCACTTCACTGGAGATACAGTTCTAGAAGTAGAAGAACGGGAACGGGATGCGCTTGACCGCGGCAACGGCGTGGAGTTTAATTGGAGAGGAGACAAACAATTATCAGAAGAAACATCATCCGAATTTTCATTAAAATTGCTTGAAGTGGGATCAATATCCATATCCATAGAAGCGACTTTTTTCCTTTTAGCTAGATGCGGCGAGCCGCCGGAGCCGCAGGCACCTAAAATAAAATTAATATATTTAATAATTAAATTATCATTCAACAATAATACTAGGACCAGACTGGAACTAAACTATTTTGCACAGTGGTTATTATTATTTATTAATGTTATGTAAACTAGTTTAAACAATAATTAGTTTTATTTTACCTTCCGACAGTTGTGACAGCTTTCTTCTAGATGTAACACCAGTTCGAGTTGGTGTTGTTTCTGTTTCTAAACAGTTTAGTTCCAAGTTTGATGGATTTTCGCTGTCACTATTTTCAGGACTCCCGATGCTTCCGTGATCCATTCCTATCCCCAATGCTTCTACCGTTGCTAAGTCATCAACGGATGAGTTCGGTTCTTTTTCTTTTGACTTTGATGCTAGCGGTAGAGTTTCTGCAAAGGAATCATCACCACTTGAGGATTTTAGCAGCGGAGAGTCTCCTGTTTGCAAGTACAGATAAAAACAAAATATACATCATTAAAACAATACTTAAATTTTAAATTATAATCACAATGTATACAAAATTAAAAGAATTATTATTATTATTAAACAAAAAAACCTAACTTAAATACTTCATAAAATCGTAAAGTTGTCTAAACGTTTGTTTAACAAGTTAAAAATCTAAATAACGAAATAAAAATTAAATTACCTTTTAATGATCGACAGCGCCGTCGAACTACCGGACGATGTTGCGTATGTAAAGGCCTTTCTCCAAACAAAGCATCTGCACGATCCAATAAAAATAGAGTTTCCTCTTCATCTTCTAACTCGACTTCGACTTGCACCTTGGAGGATGCAGGAGAATCTGACAATTCCGAATTGAATGCTCCTGCTTCAGCTTCACCAGGAGGTTGAGGTTGAGATTGAGACTGTCTTTTGTGGTTAGGGTCTTTTTGAGTGAACACCGAATCAGATTCGGAACCTGCTAGAAAATTAGCTTCTTCTTCTTCATCCTCTTGGTTATTTGTTGGTGATGTGAAACTACTATTCTGACTTGGAGGATCTCGACATGATTTTAAACCTTTCCCCAATACTGGGGACAAGCCTTCACTAGTGCTGGAACTCGAACTGGAACTTGATTTATTATCTACAACTACTGCAGGTTTACGTGATTTTCTTCTTTGATTTGTCTGCTGTTTGAATTTTGATTTAGATAATTTTGAAGCCCTAGAACGAGTAACCGCTGGGGAAACGGTTACATTATCTTCCTTAGAGTTTGAGTCTGAAGGTATTTTGTCTTTGCCTAACCTTTGGCCTCTACCCTTACTGCTACCGCTGCTACTACTGCTGGCTTTTCTACCTCGTTTTTTTAATTCGACACTGGATGTCGGAGCCGACATTTTTGTAAATTGCAATAACAAAGTAAACGAACTAATAAGCGGATGAACAAAAATGGTTCGCCTTTTATACCAAATTTTTAATCTTTATTGCTGTGGCGTCCTTTGCAAAACCTAATTTGAGATTTATGTGTTGTTTGTAGTGAGTCAGCAAATGTAACGAGTAGCCTGTAGTTGTTAGTGTCAGTAGTTCAGTAGTAAAACGTATTTCAGAAGGAATTATTCAAAACAAAAACTGAATAAATTAAGTTCCTAGAAATTATATTATAAAATAAAAGTGACACTTTACAAAAGAACTGCCGAATATTAAACAAAAAGCTGGAACTGGAATGAAACATAAAACTAGAGTAGGAATGTCTTATTTACTTATTTAACCTAAATCATTATTATTGTGCTATGCAATTAGAATATTATTAAAACACCTATAATTAATATGTACATATAATTAGGAAATATGGAAATATTATAAGGAAAAAATGTAAATGAAAGTCTTAAGTGTAAGTGTAAGGTAAGTAGGTAAAAATCAGGAATTAGGACTCAGTCTCAGAGTCTCAGTCAGGCGTCAGGGCACGAATATTAATTAACCTGAACTATCCTAATCCTAACTATGATGGCTATGACTATGACGATACACTATACCCTTCAATATGCGAAATTCCATTGGCATAAATGAAGTGCGCGGTCAAAACACCATTGTTATTAGACCAAAATCGAAGTTTCTGTCCTCCTGCAGTTTCAGTTAATGCTGGGGATCCAAACATATGATCATATAATGCAAAAGACATTGGGCCCATTATCAATACACGTGATGGATTACAACCAAGAGCCAACAATATTTCTATGAAGCGTGTGATCGATGTTGGCCATAAACATATTTTTCCAACATAAAGAAATAATACTGCCTGAGCAACTTCAACGACTGGATAATTTTCAAGGTTAATTACTGAATCAGACGCCGTTCCGGTCACAGTTTCAGTCCCAGTCCCAGTTTGCGCAGTTAACTAAATGAATATGAATACACAAGAAACATTATGAAAATTATTAGTTTTTGTTTTATGCAATGCTTGCAGATCAATGATCAATGCAGGGTTTGCAGACTGCAGAACTGCAGACTAGCTGACCAGTGGAAAGTGGACTTGGGGAAAGGGAAAACACAAATATGTAAAACTTACTTGCTGGTTATGGTTATTAACGGTATTAACCACAACCTGAGCTTGGTAACTTTCAGGTTCAGATTCGGGATAGTTGGGATGAATCGGGTCGTCGCCTTGATTAAAATATTCAACTAAAAATCCATGAAATGGTATAAATCGCCCAAGCTGACATAGAATTGTTGTATCAGTAAACGAGAACTCTGCATTTTGAAGATTTAGCAAATTTTGACATTGCCAGGACGCTGCAGATGGTACTCTAAAGCCAACTAGGTGCTGTGAGTAAGTAAATAATTTAGCTCATTAGTCTTCAAGCTCAAGCTCAAGCTGCTACAGAGATTTACATAAATCTAATTCATAAAAGAGTAAAAAAATGTTTATTATTATTTTAATAGTTAAATTTTAATTCACCTCTGTGACTGGCATTATAAACGGCGCAATCTCTTCGAGACCAAAGAACACAATCCTGATGTACACTTGTACGTTGCAGAAAGATAGATAATAGTAATCAGTAAAATCAAAACAAATTGTAGGAAAATTAACAATTCATTTCAAAATGCAAAGTCAAAGTAAAGTTGTGAATAGTTACGCTGTATTTAGTGTGTAGATGTTGCTACACCACTAAAGCACTCACGGTCGCGACTGACTAACTGACTAAAGAAGTAAAGAGTGAGGACTGAACTGAAAACCTGTAGACTGGAACTGGAAGACTAACTGACACTGACTAAGAACGAAGAACTGAATACTAGTGAATTTGAATGTTATGTGAGTACTGACTACTGACTTTGAAAAATCCTATATAATAACTAATAATTATATTTTAATGTTTTAGGTAATGCAAAACGCAAACGTTTTTCAAATATATGCACGGGTGTTGTTGTTTTGAGAATTCTTTAGCTTGGAGCTTGGGATGAATTTGAATTAGTGTTAATGCCAAGTTTTAGCTGCTGCTTAGTAGTACTAGTTAGTGTTAGTACTGAAGTAATGCCAGTTCTAGTGACTAGCTGACATACTTAAACTGAAACATGAGACTACAAAACTAAAAACTAAAACTAACGACTCACTAGTAAGCCATTGCCACTGCCACTACCAGTTTGAGTTACTAGACTACCAGTAGACCAGCACTTACTACCACGCAAGACGATCAACGTTACTACTATTACTTGCTGCAGCACTGGCACTGGCCTGGCAAATCATGGCACTGCACTGCACTGACTGCCACTGACACTAGCCAAAGTCGAATATTTAAATTAGAATACACAATTAATTTGTGCTACATAAATCACTAGAAATAGAATATTACAAAGTTACAACTTGTTTTAGTTCATGCCTTCATTTCATGCATTAATTAAAATAGCTTTTGTAATACCGCAGTTGCAGTTCATACTACTGCACGATGTGTTCTGTTCTGTGACCTGTGTTGAATCCAACACAAATTTAACATTTTCCAATTTGATTTTTATCTAAATTTAAATTCAAACTAATTGCGTACATTTTAATTTGTTAACTTTCAGCTTTGATACTAGATTCAAGAAAACCAAACCAGTAAATCAAGAATAGGTAATCAGTGCCAACACTGCCAACGTATTTAGTAATTAGTAATGTCGAACGTCGAACCCCAAGGTCCAAATAAGTATTTAAAATATTATCTTCATTTTTATTTTATGATCAGGCAGTTCAATGTACTGCAAGTTAAAGCAAGTGAATGAGTAACTGTTAGAACGCAGGCAGTAATGTGATTAAGTACCTAACTTAAGTAAGTAAGTAGAAGTATCAACACTAAAATACTATACATTAATTAATTATACTGTACTGTACGACTATCTACTGTGCTGTATACCTATGCTTTTTTTATATCAATGAATACTATAGGCGTTTGAAGGTATGGTATGTTACTTGCGACTGCGACTTGCAGTCGTTGTCCTTGCTACTACTGCGACCACTAATTAAGTAATTAAATTACAGATTACAGCCGACTGCTTATGTAGTTTGTTTCTACTTCTACCATTTGTTTTCATTATCAGCTGCATTTTGCTGGCTGCTTTGCTCTTTGCTTTGAGTTTCTATTTTTAATGTTACGATAATGATGCTATGAGTCAATTTTAATTAAAAAATAAAATCACTAGTACTCGCTGACGGCCTGACCGGGCCTGAGCCTGAGCCTGACGGTGATGGTGACCTTTACGGATGAAATGGTAGCGTTAATAATTAGTCAGATAATTAAATTAACATAAAAAAGTCAAAAGAACCAGGACAAACAAAACACATACTAGCCAATATTTATTATTTCATTTTTTTTGTGACAATAAAAGACCTGATTAGCATTAACAAGAGTATTAAAAAACTGGAAATATCTTAATCTGCGGTGCTTGTTCATGACTGCTTTATAAACTATAAACAATATTTCTGTTCATAAATTAGTCCCTATGAATCTAATAAATGAAAACACAATTCATTTTGCTGACGTTAGCGTTTAGAATAAATACCTAAATTTAAAAACAAAAACTTTGACTTTTTTATTGTTTTTGACTAAAGAACACTAATGTCAAGTTATAGTTTAGTTACAATTTAAAACATGAAACAGCGGAACAGCAATACTAAAACAATCTCTACCAGAAACTAGCAAGAAATCATAAATTTAAAAGAAACATAGTAATATTAAAATAATATTAAACATATTTAGTTCATTAAAGTAAAGTTAGCTTAGACCATTTAATTTTAACTGTACCGTCAGTACCACTCTAGTATACTACTGCAAACTGCAATAGGCAATAGGCCATAATTATAAAGGCCTTGGCGGCGTTGGTCTCTTTGGGACCGAACACCGAACCCCTGTCATATAATAATATACTATACTTCTAAACTAGTTGTTGTTAGAAGCTACTATCTATATATACATATTATTTATATAAATTCATGAATTATGCTATTTTTAAGCCATATTTGGGCTAACCTCGTATAAGTATAAATAAAGAAATACAAAACTATATTTAAAATTTATGTCATTTAATTCATTGTGTCATGTCATAATATACCTAGGTTGGAGTTTGGAGTGTGAAATTTCAATTCCTAGATAAATACTAATACGTATGACATTATTACTACAATTAAAACCTAAAACTACATGCTACATCTAAATCTAAAATCCTACTCCAACGTTTACGTTCTGAATCTGAATGACGTTTCAACGTTTCTGAATTAAATAATCAATAGATAATTAGGAGTTATTTAATGTCTACTTTATTTTAAACCTGTGTCAAATCTTAACTTACTTTTTTTGCTTCTGCTTTTTCTTCGCTTCCTTTTTCGATTTTAAATTGATTGCGTGAGTAGGGGACAATCTACAATGGCGCTCAAGGGACGTACGAGATTTATAATCCGTCTTGCAAAGAGAGCAGTGGAACAATTCTGGATAAAAATGTTTTTTTATGTGCACCATCTTACTAACTTCAACTGCAGTAATGTCTGGAATAGTCATCTTACACAGCTTACAGGTGATGACTATAAAAAACAATAAAAGAGTATCAAATTAAATATGTGGTTTTAATATAGTTGCTTTATTGCAATGGATTATTTGCGCCACAAGGTCAATGGCAAAAAAGCAGCAACCCAATTTAATACTAAACTTATAATGAAATATTATTTTGAGTTTAAACTAAAATCTTACTTCGTTTAGTATTTTTACTGTTGATGACTACATCAAAATATGAATCGTAGTTCTTAATCCGCTCTGCCCGTGTAATTTTTTCATCGTCATCGTTGTCATTGTTATCATCCAGATTTTCCACTGTAGTACTTCGCTTACGCTTTGTAGACATCTGCGTTGAAGTTGAAGTCAAAGCCGAATTTAAAGAGCGTGCTTTCGGGCTGCCGCTTGAAGTATTAAAATCAGAGTCAACACTAGCGTCACTAGGACCAACACCATCGCTTTCAACACTGCTAACACCAGGGCCAGTCCGGCCAGTAACACTAGTAGTACTACTAGTACTAACACTGCTAACAATATTATTACTACGCTGTAATAAATGCTTTCTTTCTACTGTGCTCTTAGTAGTGGCTGTATTTTCTTCGCTTTTATTAGAAACTATATCATTCATCTTTGCTTTTGCATTGAGTTTATCTGATTCCAAAATTTGTATAGTCGCGTATTTGTATTCCGGCTCCGGCGCTTGGGATGACATTTGTTTCTGTTCTGACTTCAATCCACAACTTATAGCTTTTCTCCCTGCAGTTCTATCTTGAAGATAAAATTTTTGGTGTCGCAACATCATTGGTAATTTTTCTTCTCGTTCAAGAGTGGCAAAACGCGAAACACAATCATTTGAGTTTGAGGCGGAGGTACTAACAGTGACAGTGCCAGTTGAACTTGTAGTTTTAAGTGCAGCAGGTACAGCCAGCGGTGGCAGTGCTGATGCTATTACTGGCACAGGCTCCGTACGACCTAATGATTTAGAGGATTCTTCTGATGCACGACAGAAATTTGTGTGAGCTGCAACGCCTGGAACTGTGTAAAGATGCTGAAAGTTTCCAGCATCCTCCACTGGCTCAACCTCAATAAAAGATTCGTGATTTTCAGTAGCTTCACCGTCGTCACCTTGGTATTGTTCAGGTTCGGATTGGCCCTCTGGCAACTCTTGCTCTATCAGACCGAAGAAAAAACAAATGACACAAGTGTCGTACTCTTAAATAGAACTACGAATCTACCTGTTACTGCAATTTTTATGATTCTGTACAAAACTTATATGTTTACCTTTGTTTTTAACAGTCTGATTGGTCATTTTCGTAGTGCTAATGGTGCTACTTTCAGCTGAAATCTCCTCATTGTCCAGATTGTCCTCAACGGTTCCAATTCCAATTTCAGCAAATAAATGGTCTTGTAAAGTGAAAGGCTGCTTTGAAATCAGAATGTGTGTGCGACATTTTTCATTGGAGCATTGAATTTCAGTGAGGTGAATGTTGACATTACAATGGTCCCCACATCTGAATAATTCTTTTAGCAACACTAGAAATATACAGACAAAAATTAATTTAACGTAACTAGGTGAATTTCGTTTTTGTTCACATCTGACTTTACTTTATTTCAAAAACCTAATACACCGTGCTTTGTCGACAATTCGACAATAGTCGACATTTCGACATTGACATTATTGACAACAATTAGGCATTAAAAATATCGCGCACGGATTTAATTTTTAAAGTTTTAACTGTGTGTCATTTTTCATCTTGTACTTGCAATTGCAATTGAACTCAATTATTTTATTGTACATCTAACTTCAGTGTAGTAGCATTAGTTAAATTAGGTTACCTAGATCGTCGGAGTGTGAAATCACTGCGGAAGACTGTGACTGTGATGAGGATGGAGTCGCTTGAAAAGAATTGTTTGTGGCGACACCAGAATTACTTGCTTTATTTAAACCCGTAGAAGCAGTACTAGCACTAGCAGTAAAAGTTTTAGTCGCTGAAGACGTTGCAACTTTATCGCCTGTTGAATTTAATGATTGGTTTAAAGTTTTAATCAAAATTTGGATGTTGAAATTTTTTTCGGCTTTTTGAATTTTCTTTTTAGGCTCTGGTTCTGGGCGTTTTGGTAAAATATCTAGGTCTTGTGAATCAGGCTTGTCCATTTTTGATTTCGTTTTGTATCGCACGCAGGACGCAGACTCACAAAGACTAGAAAATCAAAAACAAAAAAATATATTTTTGCTTTCATTAATTTTCGTTTTATTAATTTAATTACTTATTTCAATTTTAATACTTTAATACACATCCATTCAAAGCCAAAAACGCGTGTACTCAGTGTACTATCATGAGACTATGACTATCAGACTATCTACTTGCTTGCTACCAACAGTGTCAATACCGATGAGATGACGATAAATGATTTACTGACTTACAGATACAGAATTCAGAACTCAAAATCAAAACACACAACATAAAACTAAAACATAAAACTATGTCAATAATTAAGTTTTGAAAAGTAACGCAACAAATGACAAAAAAACAAGTGACAAGAGTAAGGGGTAAAAATAAAAACTGCAAACGCAAAGGAAAAGAAGTTGTTTAGACACATAAATATTGCTTATCCTATTTATATTTAAATTACCTGTAATTTACTATTACCTCTGGTGTTAAAAAACTAACCAGTATCAAAGGCCACTGTATGATGTATACAAAGGATACTAAACTAACACTGCTTATGTCAATCGATCATCGATTACAGAATTACAGTCTGATAAGTGCTTAAGTACATAATACGTACAAACACAATAATTAAGAATTAGGTTTAAAGATTTTATTAAGTCAAGTCAGTAGTTAAAAGGTTACTAGTCGTACTAATTCACCTAATAGCTCAGCTCAGTCACTGTTCTCTATTCCCTATTCCCTGGTCCATGTGGCAGTGTTATTAATTTAATTATTTAAGCACTACACTACAACATACACAATACACATACGATACACCTTACAGTATAAAATTATTTATTATTTTATGTTGAGTGCTAATTTGCTAATGATATTTTTGTTTTATGAACTCTGACTTACTATCAGTTATGCTACAGTTATAGCAAAATTTGAAAATAAAATTTTTGAACTAACAATTTTTGTTTGGCCTATTTATTCTCTTTCTGCTGGTGCCTGGTGCTGGTGGCTGGATTACTGGATTCTGTGCTTAGAACTTAGAACAGAAATGACTAAAATGAACACATTAAATCTTTGGAGTTTGGAGCTACGCACCAAATAATGTAAAAGTCATGTGATTCCAAAACCAGTAAATCATCGTACTCAATGATATTACACATGAAAAATACTAATCTGGGCACTGGGCACTAGGAATTCGTACTGACATTACACTTACGACTTATACTACTGAATTAATATTGAGCTGAGGCTGAGGCTGAGACTGAGACGGGAGACGGAGACTACCACCAGAGTCTAGAGAGACTAGAGACTAACACTTTAAAGAAAAGACTGGCTAAAAGAGACTGGCTGGGGAAGGATTGAGATGAGGATGAGATATGCGATAATAAGATATAAATACGACATTAATAAAAGATGTAAAATAAAATTAAAGCCTAAAACTAATACTAATGCCCTATTAAATGCGTTTATACTTAACTGTGATTCTGGTTAACCTACGCTTTGCCTCATCATGTATTAAAAATGTTGTTAGACTCTGACATTGTGGAGCGGAAATTATTTATTAATTGATTAATTCTTGGTAACAGCACAAATGCTCAAACAAAAAACTCAAATGCAGAATAAATATTTGAATTAACTGCAAATTATTAGATATCATTTACAAATATGCTTTGTGCACAAACACAAACAGTCGTAGTTCGTAGTCATAGTTCATACTTCATTAAAAGTAATTAGGTAATTAGCTACTAGTGTTGTAACGCACATAGTTTTAGATATATTATATTTTGTTTTACTTTTGTATGTTTTAAATGTGTGAGAAGTAAGAGTATACAACAAACCAGATGTGTCAATAAAATTTTAGTCCTTTAACTCAATCTCTTTGTTGATAAATCTTAAATTGTTAATTAGCTTTAACTTAATTGATAAACAATTACCTTTAACTTAAAATTAATAAGTACTAGCAGCTAAATGCTAAAGATAACAATAAAGAAATCCTAAATACTGAAAGTAAAAACAAAAAACCCAATTACACAAATTTAAGCTGTAGACTTTAGATAGATAGCCTGATAGTTTGATATAAATTGAATTGACGTGACACTGATTTGGTAACCAATTGTTAAATAGTTTGAAAAATATTAACATCATAAAATAATCAAAACATCACTTTCACAACTGTCACTCCATGTAATCTAACAGTCTAACAAAGTGAAGCACGTAGTGTTGTTGTTGCTACAATTTCATCATAGCTATTTAGTTTTAGTATTAATATATTTTACAGTGATTAACATTTATTTACACTTTATAAAATTGCTTATATCACATAAATACACCTTATCTTAATCTGTTTACTCTCAGTGGCGTCAGTGCAGTCAGTACAGGGTTCAGCAAACAAGATGACAGTCAATAAGGTTAATTCAGCCGCTCAGCAGTTTAGGTTTTTTTCGCCGCGCATTAGTTAACAAACGTCCATGAGCTGTAGTAGTATAATGCCTCTTCAAACTTGCTGTAGTTTCATACGATTTACTGCATTGTTGATTTTGACACACAAATAGATTAGGTTGATAGTGTTTCAGGAAGTGTTCCTTGAGTTTTCTGTCTGGCAAATCATCCGATGACCCATTGAATTGACACTTCTTGCACTGATAAACTGTGAGAAAATAATCAATAAAACAAGCTTGAGTTAATTAAACAATTACAAAAGCATAACTATATCAACCAAGAGGACATATAAATACACTATGTTTGCAATCGCTGAAATAAATAAAGAACCTACTATAAACACAAACATAAGATGTATTTTTTATAAATAATCACACCTTTTAACCATTCACACCCACACCTATCACCTACAGCCTACAGTTAGTGTTAGAACAAAAACAACATTAAAATATTAAATGACAAATATTGTGTTCAAAGTTCAAACTTACTAATAGATTTTTTGTCTTCACTTGACGCTGTCCAGTATGAATCTTTAAAATTTTCTGATTTGACTTTGACTGTTTTAGAACTTGCACTAGCTTCTGAAATTTTGAAATTCATCTTAATTCCAGTTCTACTTTCTACTCCAACTGCAGATGCAGATACTGATGATTTACTTGAAGATGCAATTGGATTTTCATAATTTGAATCATTAGCTGAAGTTTGCAATGGGTCTGGGATAAATACTGATTTTATTTGTTGATTTTGAATAGGTTTCTTTTTTGCAGCTACACGACGCTTCTTATTTATAACCGGCCGGTGACGACGCCGGTGACGAACACTTTTCGGTTTAGGTTTTGGCTCAAGATCAACCTGATCAACATTATTGGCAGTTAATAAAAGGTCAATATCTTGATTATCTGCAGCTGGTAATTGCGTGGTTAGACCTACAGCAATGGCTTCTGTAGTTGTTGTTGCAGTTGCTGTTTCTGGTGCAAAATGTGTGGTTTCATCACTTGTTTCTGATTCAACACCATAAAACGGTGTGATACCACGGCCATTACCATCCAAGTTCTCGTCTAATTCATCTTGAATATTGATATTCTGATCTTGAATGTTATTAGAAACTGATAACAAAGGGGATGGTGTCATTTTTGCTGGTTGCTTATTGTCAGAATTGGGATGCGAAACTAACACTTTTTGGTGATTAGGCTGAAGAACTTCGGAGTTAATTTTAAGAGGCTGATCAGATACTAATGATACTCGTTGACGAACACACTGGCCTTGACAGTTAAAACATTGAGTAACATAGATGTTCACTGTATTTTTCTTTCCAGAAGTTGTAATCAATCCAGCAAGCAAACCTACAAAGAAGCAAACAGTCATTTTTTTGTAGCATATAGCTTATTGAGCCTTTTGTAACATTAAAATTAATTATATTATATAACATGTCCACTAGTTTGTGTTTTATTTCTTAATTATAACTTTTGAGCAGCCAAATCTGTTGTAACTCAAACATGCTTATCCGTTTAGTGGCGTTATATGTTATGTTTAATGCAATAAAATAGAAAACATAAACTAGTTACGCTAATACCAGCACTGTATATTGTATTTAGTCTACAACAGAAAGTAACAAAAAGTAGAAAGAGACATAAATAAATAATATTAGATTTTTTGATTTTTACCTTGCTGATTCTTGATATTAGGTATGCCAAAATCATTTCCGCTAAATGAGGTACTAGAGCCGGTACCAGTACTGCCAGTTTCAGCTTCAATGAGACCACTACTATGGGTCTTCGTCTCAGTCTCAATCCCAATATTCCCAGTTCCAAATTCATTTGTTCTTGTATTTGCATTTGCTAGTCCAATAAGGTCAAGGTCTAGTTGGTGAGTCTCGCTCGGAAGATTCGGAACCAGAAGTACGCTATTAGAATAATTTGTTGATTCTGTTTCTGTTTCTTTTGCATTCACACCAACTCGTTCCAGTGTAAATTCGCAAATATCATCAGATTTTGAACTACTATCTGTTACTGGTGGAAGTAAAAGTGGTGAATTTGATGATAATGCACCCTGTCCTCTGGATTCATCAAAGCTTAGCTCATAGCTATTTTCTGACTCTGCAGTATTACTAATACTACAATTGCTGTTACCTAGGTCTGACTTGTATACAGGAGATTTTGTTAAAATTGTAGGATCTAGCTGAAGTTGAGACGGAATAACATTTGCACGTACTTGCTTTTCATTTTCATTTCCTATTTCTGAGTTTTCGTAGGTTTTAGGATTTGACTTTGGAACCAGACTTGATGATGATTGCTGTCGATTGTGTAGTACAAAATCTTTACTAACATTATTTTGAATTGTGTGTGAGGCAGATGGTGTTAAAGAACGAGAAGACAGTAAGCGAGACACATTTCGATATGTTTCAATATTGTTGGATTCAAGGTTAACCTTCGCCGGTTTAGGTTCCGGTTCCAAATCCCGGACAACGCCTGCACCTACGCAATGGGATGTGTTTCTTCCAAGTTGTACCTTAGCACTACCTGCTGCTGTAGATTTTAATATAGTCGTAGTTCGCAACACAGGTTTTAGAACTTCTAATTCCACACAATTTTCTGTTTTACTGCTGATCATTTTGAATTGATTGCGTTTATATAATTACAAAAGTTTATAAAAAGGACTTTGTTAATCAAACATAAACTATAGTACTATGCCGTAAGCTGTAGGATGGTGTTAATGTAATTGTTCAAAATGTTCAATACTGTTACGTTTTTTTATACGAACAATTGTTTGTACTTTTTAATTTGTATGTTTACTATTTTTTGCTATGGTTTACGTATTTGCTCAAATTTGCTGCACACCTAGGCAGTAAGCCAGTTGTAATAATAAAATTATGAACAAAGAATGTCCTCAAATCCTCCAGAACTGATAACTGACCAACTTAAAACTTAAAAAATCATACCAGATAAATTCTAAACTGGTGTTAGTCCGGCTAGTAACTTCAAACTATTGACCTACTTTACTCTTGAAATAAGTGTGTTTGCGTATTTAATTTGGCCACTCCTTGAAGTTTTAGTATTTTTATATTTATTACTTTATTTTATTGAGTATTAGGTAGTAGGTATTAGGTATTAGGTGAAACGTATAAGGTATTAGGTATGGTAGTAGTAACACCAACAAAAGTTTTGTTATAGTGGCTGTGGCACTCAGTGACTCAGTACTCAGTGACAGTGGACAGTGATACTTAAAGTTTCAGGTTTTAGTGTTAGTGTGTGGGCTTTGGTGTTTGCTCCAGCTTCAGCTTTAGCAACTTTGGCGGTGGTGGTGGTTGCTTTATGCCTGTAGTAGATATCTATGGTTAAATCACTTTGATTTACTTTACAGCTTTTAATTTTATTAACTAGAGTCAACAAACACACAACTACTACATTAGGCACTACTAGACTTAGACTCTGGTAATCATATCACTTTGCTCTAAAGGCATTAATGTTGTTAACTAATTAAACTATCCATTACCATCTCTGTGAGGAATAAAAACGAGTCATGAAATTTAAAAATTTGCTGTAATAAAATCAAAATGTTAAAAAAAATCTTATGAAATCTTTGCGCAGGTATGTGTAAAACAAATAGATGTTCTCGGAGTGGTGTTGTTGTTCCTTCTCTTTCGATCTTCTTTGTCTTTTTTTACAATCGTTGACCACGACGACAGCCCTTCCTCCGGGTTGAGTCTGACGGAATTGGTGTCACATTCTTAATACGTCCAATCTTCATGTTGGATCGAGCTAAACACGAAGAGCTGACTGGGCCCCTGGTCCAGGAGTCTTAGTTCTGTTTCCTCCAGTTGCTCTTAATTTAATATAAAGAGCTGTAATTCCAGGCGATTTACATTTTTCAGCAACATCTTGAGCTGCTAACATAGCGGCGAAGGGACTGGCTTCATCACAATCTGCCTTCACTTTTATCTCTCCAGTAAAACGAGCAATTGTTTCTCTTCCTGATAAATCTGTCTTCATATTAAATCAAAAGCAACTGAAGGAAACAGAACTAAGACTCCTGGACCAGGGGCCCAGTCAGCTCTTTGTGCTTTAGCTCGATCCAACATGAAGATTGGACGTATTGAGGATGTGACACCAATTCCGTCAGACTCAACCTGGAGGAAGGGTGATCGTCGTGGTCGACGATTGTAGAAGAAGACGAAGAAGATCAGAAGACAAGGAACAACAACACCACTCCGAGAACATCCATTTGTTTTACACATACCTGTGAAAAGGTTTCATAAGATTTTTTCAAACATTTTGATTTTATTACAGCTAACTGAGCCAACACAATCCACGAAGCTACGTTTAATTGTATTTTATGAAAAATGAAAAATGAAAGCCAAATGCGTACACATTGAATCGTTTAAATTTGCGATTTGTGTGCTATACTGTGCATTGATAATGAAGTGAAGTTATTGTAGTGACGATAGTGATTGTGAAATGCTTATGCAGATAAAATTAGATACATTATAATTATTGATGTATAAAAAACTCGCATACCTTACATATTTCCTTATAGCATTCCCATGTCTTTAATTTTCATGAAAATCCTAAATTATTCAAGTATGATTCAGAATTGGTGTAGCAACCGCCTAATTGAGTTCTTAATAATAAATATTTACATTTAGTAAGTAGTATGTACAAAAATTAAACCACCATGTAATTAATCTCTGAATACTCCAGGCAAAATTTATATTTCGTGTGCAATGAAAAATTATTGAAGTTGAAGTCATTGTTAGAATTTGAAATTCAAACATTATTATGGTTGGTCAGTTTGTAATGTCTTCTCAATGAGCATGTATTTCGGTAGTTTAGGTCGCAAACTGGACAGAAGAAGAGCCTTGGATCACAATGTAGGAGAAAATGGTCTTTCAGTTTTCTATCGGCAGTCATTGTTGATTCAGTCTCAAAATTGCAGTTACGGACACGACAAACATGCACTGCAAAAATCAAAAAGAAAATGATTCGTGAATTAAAAAAACAATTATTAATTTACCGTTTAACCAGTGACACACGGCCACACGGTCGACACTGTTGGTCAATCATGCATAAAAGTAAGACGAAACACAAAACACGACTGTGTTGAGGTTGAGTATTAAACTATTAAGCATAAAATAAGAGACAATATGGTTAGTAAAATTTAGCAACATGGTTTAAAGTTATAATTTGAAACTCACTAAGTTTGTCCACATTTGTTTGCCCGTTTTTAGTATTTACTATATTTGATTTCACTAAAGTATCAAAAAACTGCTTGTAATGTTCTAAAGTAATTCTGGCCATATTATCGGTTACTTTTATGAAAAAATCCGAGTAAACTTTTTTTTCCTGTTCTCAAAACCTTAAATTGGGGGACGTGTCGTCACTATTGGCAGCAATATTGGCATAAGAATGTCCTAAAATCCTCCAAAACTGGTTAACTGAACAACTAAAAACTTGAAAAATCATACAAGATAAATTCTAAACTGGTGTTAGTCCGCAGGTTTTAGTGTTAGTGTGTGGGCTTTGGTGATTGCTCAAGCTTTAGCTTTAGCAACTTTAGCAGTGGTGGTGGTTGCTTTATGCCTGTAGTAGATATCTATGGTTAAATCACTTTGATTTACTTTACAGCTTTTAATTTTATTAACTAGAGTCAACAAACACACAACTACTACATTAGGCACTACTAGACTTAGACTCTGGTAATCATTTCACTTTGCTCTGAAGGCATAAATGTTGTTAACTAATTGAACTATCCATTACCATCTCTGTGAGGAATTAAAACGAGTCATGAAATTTAAAAATTTGCTGTAATAAAATCAAAATGTTAAAAAAAACTTATGAAACCTTTCCACAGGTATGTGTAAAACAAATAGATGTTCTTGGAGTGGTGTTGTTGTTCCTTGTCTTCTGATCTTCTTTGTCTTTTTCTACAATCGTTGACCACGACGACCACTCTTCCTCCGGGTTGAGTTTGACGGAATTGGTGTCACACCCTCAATACGTCCAATCTTCATGTTGGATCGAGCTAAAGCACAAAGAGCTGACTGGGCCCCTGGACTAGGAGTCTAAGTTCTGTTTCCTTCAGTTGCTGTTGATTTAATATGAAGACATATTTATCAGGAAGAGAAATAATTGCTCATATTACTAGAGGGATGAAAGTAAAGGCAAATATTGATGCAGCCAGTCCCTACGCCGCTATGTTAGCAGCTCAAGATGTTGCTGAAAAATGTAAATCGCCTGGAATTACAGCTCTTCATAATAAATTAAAAGCAACTGGAGGAAACAGAACTAAGATTCCTGGACCAGAGGCCCAGTCAGCTCTTCGTGCTTTAGCTCGATCCAACATGAAGATTGGACGTATTAAGGATGTGACACCGATTGTCATTGAAACTGGCATGAATGTGGGCCACGCCGAAGACCATCTCTCCTTCACGTACTCTATCAGTTCGGAATCAGCTAAAATATCATCATGTCTTGGAGCAAAACTATACCATCCCCATCCCCATGCGTATCAGCTAATGGGTAAGACACCAAGTTCACATTTTGAAGTTCGGCAGTTTTTAGATCTTGAACTTCACAGGACGGAATGGTTTTATTCGTGTCTGAATCAGTAGTTGTGCCATTCTTGTCAACATTTTCAATAGTCTGTAAATAAAAATAGAATAATATTGTGTCCCATTTTAGAGATTTTCTATATAGGACCATTTTAGAGACTTATATACGGTTTTCATAGCCCCATGTATCACACATGCACACGCAGTCCAGTGGTTTAACGACCAGCAAAAAGTTAATTAGCCTGTAGCCATCGACCAGGCTGTTGCCAAGGCCAGGGGGAAAGCGGAAGCGAGTTCTTTCCCAAGGGCCGACACGACTGTCCCCATTAACAGTCGGCAGGATCGATCCCAGGCCCCAGGAACGTCGTGAACTAGGAAGCTCGACGTTACTGATCTGGGAGATCCACTGGCCGGGGCTACAAGGCTAAAGTAAGGCTTAAGGTCGAGATCGTGGGAGGGAAACCCAGCCAGCCACAGCATCAGATGGAGTCAAGCTGTGGCACCACTGGGCTGGTGTGCCTTATTTTTGTAAGGAGGCAAAAAACACCTATATAATTTATTAGTTCAATTTTTGCTTGTTGTAACACTAATGTAACACTTGTAATATAACTGTAGTACAAATAAAGTATCAAGTGTCATAGCTTACCTGGCCAGTGCAGTTAAATCTAGATGAAGACAGTGTTGTAGCGGCTGCTGCTAATAGTAGTTATTATTTATTTATCAACACAAAGACACAGAATGTAGACCCGTGTCTCAAAACCCTAATACACTAATTTATTTATTCTTGAGGAATTAAAAACTGAAACAAATAAGAAGTACATTAAAAAATACCAGAATACTAAATACAAGAAACTGGTAGAACTTTTGATTTAATATTTTAAATTTTGTAATTATTACTAAGTCCATAGATCAGTAAGTAGATAAAACTGTGTAATAAGTTGCAGAGACTACAGAGTACTGACTGTCAACCGTATTAGTGCTCCAACCACATATAATTTAAGAATTAAACAGAACACAGAACACAAGACACTTTTTACTTAACCCTTAAATAGTTAAGCAAGTCAAACTAAAACAAAAATATAACATTGTGTTTACACACCTACCTACCTAATCCAACCAACCCACCAAAGTCACAGTGAGTCGGAGTACAAGTACATGTGAGAAGCTTAAATTGTTTATTTATTTTTATTTTTTTTGTATGTTACGTTCTGCACATGCACCTCGACTTTCTCGTTTGGAACTTGGAACCCTTCCGTTACGTTGACCCATGATGAATTTAACTTGGTTAGATGACTCAAAATTGAAAAGTGTATTAGAAGCAGACTACACGGCACGACTCGGCACGAGATCCTCTACTGCACACAAAACTTAGTCAAAATTGAACTAATTAGTTAGATTTCTCTAGGACCTCAAGTACGTGAAGGAGAGATGGTCTTCGGCGTGGCCCACATTCATGCCAGTTTCAATGACACATTTGTTCATGTCACGGATTTTTTATCAGGAAGAGTTACAATTGCTCGTTATACTGGGGGGATGAAAGTAAAGGCTGATCGTGATGAAGCCAGTCCCTACGCCGCTATGTTAGCAGCTCAAGATGTTGCTGCAAAATGTAAATCTCTTAGAATTACAGCTCTTCATATTAAATTCAGAGCAACTGGAGGAAACAGAACTAAGACTCCAAGACCAGGGGCCCAGTCAATTATTCACAGTTCTGCAGTCTTTTGATTCTAACTCGAACGGCAAAATCCTAACTCTAATTTGCTTCGTGGATTGTACTGGCTGTAATAAAATCTAAATGTTTAAAAAAATCTTATGAAATTTTTGCACAGGTATGTGTAAAACAAATGGATGTTCTCGGAGTGGTGTTGTTGTTCCTTCTCTTTCAATCTTCTTCGTCTTTTTCTACAATTGTTGACCACGACGACAGCCCTTTCTCCGGGTTGAGTTTGACAGAATTGGTGTCACATCCTCAATACGTCTAATCTTCATGTTGGATCGAGCTAAAGCACGAAGAGCTGACTGGGCCCCTGGTCCAGGAGTCTTAGTTTTGTTTCCTCCAGTTGCTTTTAATTTAATATGAAGAGCTGTAATTCCAAGGGATTTACATTTTTCAGCAACATCTTAAGCTGCTGACATAGCGGCGCAGGGACTGGCTGCATCACTATTTGCCTTTACTTTCATCCCTCTAGTAATACGAGCAATTATTTCTCTTCCTGATAAATATGTCTTCATATTAAATCAAGAGCAACTGGAGGAAACAGAACTTAGACTCCTGGACCAGGGGCCCAGTCAGCTCTTCGTGCTTTAGCTCGATCCAACATGAAGATTGGACGTATTGAGGGTGTGACACCAATTCCGTCAAACTCAACCCGGAGAAAGGGTGGTCGTCGTGGTCAACGATTGTAGAAGAAGACGAAGAAGATCGGAAGAGAAGGAACAACAACACCACTCCGAAAACATCCATTTGTTTTACACATACCTGTGAAAAGGTTTCATTAGATTTGTTTAAACATTTTGTTTTTATTACAGCCAACTGAGCCAACACAATCCACAAAGCTACGTTTAATTGTATTTTATAAAAAATAAAAAATAAAAACCAAATGCGTGCACATTTAATCGTTTAAATTTGAGATTTGTGTGCTATATTGTGCATCGATAATGAAGTGAAGTTATCGATAGTGATTTTGAAATGCTTATGCAGATAAGAATAGATACATTTTAATTATTGGTGTATTAAAATCTCGCATACCTTAAATATTTTCTTATAGCATTCCCATGTCTTTAATTCTTATGAAAATCCTAAATTTTTAAATTTAATTCAAAGTGGTGTAGCAACCGCTTAATTAAGTTGTTAATAATAAATATTTACATTTAGTTAGTAGTACGTACAAAAATTAAACCACCATGTAATTAATTTCTAAATACTCCAAGCAAAATTTATATTTCGTGTTAAAACATTGCAACCTAAATTTAAATACACATTTTTAATATTAAAGTTATTATTTTTCTTACAAATTTGCTTGATTGCACATGATTTTTCTTCATGATGGCTGTTAATTGGTTTCTGGGTTGGCCTTCGCTCCTGACTTTGCTTTCATCTTCTTTTTTTGCGTCAACTTTGGCTTTATCTTCGGCAATGAAAACTTATTAAAGTCGACGTCATTGTTGGAATTTGGAATTGAAACATTATTATGGTTTGTCAGTTTGTAATGTCTTGTCAATGAGCATGTATTTTGGTAGTTTCGGTCGCAAACTGGACAAACAAAGAGCCTTGGATCACAATGTAGGAGAAAATGGTCTTTCAGTTTTCTATCAGCAGTCATTGTTGATTCAGTCTCAAAATTGCAGTTCGGGACACGGCAAACACGCACTGCAAAAATCAAAAAGAAAATGATTTGTGAATTAAAAAAACAATAATTAATTTACTGTTTAACCAGTGATACACGGTCGACACTGTTGCTTAAACATGCATAAAAGACGAAACACAAAACACGAATGTGTTGAGTATTAAACTTTTAAGTATAAAATAAGAGACAATATGGTTAATAAAATTTAAAATGATAGCAGCATGGTTTAAAGGTATAATTTGAAACTCACTAAGTTTGTCCACTTTCGTTTGCCCGTTTTCAGTATTTACAATATTTGATTTCACCAAAGTATCAAATAACTGCTTGTAATTTTCTAAAGTTATTCTGGGCAGACTATCGGTTTCTTCTAGAAAATAATCTGAGTGAACTTTTTTCGTCTTATTCTCAAAACCTTTAATTGGGGAACGTGGACGTGTCGTCACTATTGGCAGCAATACTGGCATAGATTCCTTGTCTTGATGAAGATTAGATTGTTGAACAGGTTGAACTAGAAGTGGAGGTGGAGTTGTTGGTGTTTCATTTTCATCCAATGCTGCTACAACGGCATTTGATTTTTTCATTTTCAGCTTCAGCAGAGAACCCTTAGGTGGTTTGAATTTTAGTGAATTTGGATTTTTCTTTATTATTGCTGCTTTATTGCCTTCATCACTTCTATGTACCAATTTTCTTTTAAGGTGACCCCTACGTTTTATTATTGGTGATGTGGAAGTGGAATTTTTTAATAAAGTATTTTTTGGAATAGTTAGAAATTTTGATTGTGAAATTGAACCACTTTCTTTTTTTGAATATAATTTGTTGCTAAGTGCCGTCAAATTTCTGCTAGAACACTGTTTTTCAAATTCACAGATCTCTGTTTGTGGTACTTTCGACGTTTTCAAAGATTTAGTTTTAGTTTGCTTTCTAGGTCGACCAGGACCTCTTCGCTTCAGTGAAGATAAAACTTGGGATGACTCAACGGGCATTGTTGAGTTTATGTGCGTCGGTGTCGGTGTCGGTGTTGATGAATCTTGTAAATGCACTACCATGGTGTGTGAACGTGAATGTGAATCATCTTGAGTTTCAGTTTCGTCAATGACAACAGGTTCTTTGGGGGTCAAATAAGGATTAAATCGTGCTCTACGAACAATAAAAGAGTTGAAGTTCGAATTAATGTCATTGTCATTACAAGGTATTAACGGTGAGATCACTGTATTGGACGGTGTTGGTGTCGGTGTCGGTGACGTGTTGTTGCTGTTGATATAAGTTGGCAAAGTTGGTGATGGTTCTGACTTTGATTCTTCTAATAACTCGTTCTCTTGAATTTCACCGTCACCATGAGGGTTAGCAACAAATAGGTTACAATTTTCTGCATTGTTAGCAATTATATTAATTCGTGAGGGTCCTTGATCTGATTGTGATGTAGCTTCCTTAGCAGATATAGGCAAAGGCACAGGTTGTACTCCGCAGCCACTCTTGCCCGTGCAATTAACACACTTAGAAACGTAAATATTTACTGTGCTGTTCTGCCCTATTGTAAATAATCCAGCCCCCAATTCTATAAAAACGAAACAAAAAAATACATATGTTAAATATCAATAACCAGTAATTAGGTGAGACTGCATTGTGGAGCATCAAAGCATGTATAGCAGATAGCTGCATGTAGCCTGTAGCTACTTTTTTTGCTTAACACATAATGATGTTTAATGTTTAAATATATAATTATAAACTTACCTTGCAAATAATTAGCACCAGCACTGCAACTTGTACTTGACGATACCGCATTTATGCCTGGAAGTTTCATTTCGAGCTGAACGTCTGCACAATTATTAGTTGTTGACAAAATACTTATGTTTGCTGAAAATTTAGGTTTTGGTTCGTGTTGCAACTTGGTAGCAGAACCTGTGGCTGAAGTTGCAGATCTGTCAACTGATGCTGAAGTCAAAAAACTATAGGTAGGAGTAGGAGTAGACGTCCGTAATTCGATAGGCTTCAAAATACTGGTTTTTGTTGTTGTGGATGGGTCAGAAAAGGCTAAACTAACTTCGTTAATTTTGCTTGCTTCCTGTAGAGACACCGACAGGGATTCTTGACTTCCGTTGTGGGCAATAATGCTCATGTTTGTTGCATTATTAACTAAATTGCGTCGAGCACCAAACATTGAGCTCCTTTCATCACTTTCATGAAATTTCAGACCAATACTCCTGCTTTTCGAACTTCTGGTAGTCATACTTCTACTGTTTTTATCTTCAGATGAAAATATAAAATCAGTTTTTTTGCTATTAATATATTCGGCTTCATTATCAATATTGTCAAACCCCCGAATCCCGCCAGGTATAATATCTGAACTGCTAGATAGATCTAAATCTAGCCCAGTGATTGCAGAAACGTCCAAAATATCTGAACTGTCTAAAGTATTGTTAAAAATGTAATCCGGATCAGACATTTAATTAGTAGTTAAAATTTACCTAAAATAACACAATTATTTTAATTTTAAAATAGTTAAGTGTCACGGTCTCACGGTTCACAATAGTTCACATCAGCTCAAGTTTCAACACCATTTGCCATTTACACTGCTTACACACCACAATCACAAGCCACTGCTTCAATTTAAATATTACTAGCAGTACAGTAACCGTCACCAGTGCCAGTGCCAGTGCCAGTTCCAGGTGCCAGTGCCAGTACCAATTGCAGTTTTCAGTTTGCAGTACTCGATATTTTTTTGGAAGACTGTACTGAGTCCAAAATGAGCCGGACGGTCACTTTTGAATGAGTCGGACTCAATACCCCACTACGGAAACGAAAAACCCATGAGCCCTCAATTTGGGCTCATGGCATGAGTCCAAATGAGTCCAGAGGAAAATTGAGTGAGCCTGGCATGAGCCCAACATTTTTTGGTTTTGTGGACCGGGAGGGCGGTCGTGAACGAAAACAGCCAGGTCACTTTTGTTTTGTCTTACTATGGTGTAATGGTAGCCTAGTATATGGATATGCCAAAATGTAATATTTTTTAATTGTTTATGTCAACGCCATTTGTCAATTTTTTTCAGAATTTATTTGCTTAAAGTAGCTACATTTAAAACCTAAAATACAGGATTTTACAACGTGTAAATTGTTAAGCGTTGGAAATGTTTGCAAAGCTTAAAGCCGTTCAAGGAGTTATTTTTTGTTTTAAAAGTTTTATCCTCATGGTTATCCAATCTTTGATATTGCAGTGGAATGTACAGAAAAAATAAGAGTAAAGCATTGCAAGAATCAATAACGAAGAATAAAACAACTTTAGCCAATGAAGATTTAAAGTAAGATTTTATTTTTTAACCAAAGCCGCGGAGTTTTAAAATACTTTTTCTGTTTGAAGTTTGGGGTAGATAGTCTAAATTAATACTACAATAGTTTTTTCATGCAATGATGTATTTTTGAATTACTATACATTGTAGTTACAAGTTTCAAAATTGTATTGTGCAGAAAAAATTAAACATTGATTTTAAAGCAAAATAAAAATGTGAAAATAAAATCATTTTAGTCAATGATGATTTTTAATTTTTTAATTTTTAATTAAAGGTGCGGAATATTAAAACATTGTTGTCGTTAAGTTTTGGGTTTAAGTGTATGTAGATAGTCGAAATAAATTAGTGCTACGTAGGTTATGTATCATCCTTTTCTGAGATTAAATTTATTCATAATTATTTATGTACAAGTCTGCTAGCAAAGATATTCTAAAATGCATATTGTATTGTATGCATATTTCATGTCATGGCGATTGCTCGTAAGCTGGTTTGAGACTGTAAAGTTTTATACAAAAATACAGATTAATTAGTTGTAGGGACTTGTGCATATCTTAGCGCCGCTCATTAAGTTATTTGTGTTTCTATTCTTCATCTACCTGTAAGGTGACTTGATGTTTTTTAATGCGCAGCAAAAATAAAAGTAAAACAATTGTAGTCCAAGACGATAACATTTCAAATTTTTAGCTAAAACAGCGGAATTTTAAAAGATTCTTTTCGCTGGGTTTTAGTTTTTGGTGTAGACGCTCAAAATAAATTAGTACTACGTTTATTTCTGTATCTATTATTGTATTTAGAACTTACTATAATTGGTAATGGCTAGTTTAAAAAGTTTTTACCTAAATCCCCCTATTTTCATTTTTTAATTTTAAGTATTCATGAGGCAGCTCATTAATCAAGTACTATCAGACAGATATGCTGCACCTTCTACCCGCTAATTGCTTTTCACACAATTTACTATGTATATAGTTTGAACCAGTGTAAGACACGGAGCCGGTGACCGGTAGGACCGATTGCACTGACCGGAGGTCCGGTCAGTTCTATACTTTTGAGACAAGCTCAGGACGGCCTGTGTTAAATAACACGGACGCTTAAATGAGGCCAAAAAGAAAGGTACGTTTCGGTCCTCGGTCATTTTTAATTAAGGGCTCAAAAGGGACCAATTGTCTTGCACTGGTTTGAACAAAGCAGTTTAGCTAGTTATTTACATTTTTTATTTTTGCTCAGTTAATTTTTTTTTCTTACACACGAATTTCTTTTATATTTACTTCAACAGTCTTTATTTCTTTAATTTCCGTATTGAGGTACAATTATAATGCAATTTAGTAAGTGATGTTTGAATTTAGTAAGTGATGCCAAAAAAGTTTTTTTTTATTTGAAAGGCAATGAATATAAATGGGCGAGAAATAAATAAAGCTACGTATAAAAAGTAACACAGAACTTGGGCCGAGCGATATTTTGAATTCTTGGGAAGCGATTAGATTGAATTCCCTAATCCATATTATATTATATATTATATATTGTTATTGTTGGATATTAAGTTAATAAAACACTACACAGTTGACTTATTTCTTGGATTTACAGCTCATGTCTTTTGGTTATTTCAACATTGCTGTTGAGGCTGCATATTCAACTTTGGCTACCTCTTGAAGTTTGTTATATTTATGGTTAGGTTAGGTTTGAGGGGGGAGGGAAGGAATAACTGACTGGAAACAGTTAGGTTATATTTTTCCCTCGGCCGCCGGAGGCGGCCCCGCCGAAGGCGGGTGGGAATCAATCTATTCATTCTGAGTTTCACTCAGATTGAATAGTACCCAGGGTTACATAGATAGTTAGGCATAAGGATATGATTGCAGTCTGGTAAACTTTATATTGTATATTGCTAAGCGCTCTCACCCCTTTCATTTCTCTAAAAATGTAATTTTTTGTTGTTTCCTCTGGATTTTTATAATTTTAGGAAGGCTGATGTTTTTAAGTTTAAATAGTACACGGATCTCTTTTAGTGTGCGGGTCTCTAATTGTACGCGGGGAGCAGACGCATACTTGTTTAAACATGGTATACTATCAGAAAAAATACAGTTAATATCAGAAAACGAGTATAAGCATTATTTTGAAGCAGTTTCATTCAGTTCAGCTGTCCAACTTTGACGACAAAACCACTTTTAAAATATAATTATATGCTTATATATCGTAATTTGTGCCTCATTGCTACTGATTGAATTGGTAAGGTTTAGACCAGCAAATATTGGTTTGGTCTGGTCCAAGCATTTTGGACAGGACTCTACTGGACATCGCTTTCCTGGTCTGGCTTTATGCAAAATGATTGAGCTACTAAAGTGAAATCTAGTGGGGAAATATTTGTCATTGTTACATTTTGACAGTGACTTGAAATTACCTAAAAACGTTTTACCTACAACAACGAACTGTAGTATTTATAAAGTATTAAAAGTACGTTAATCCAAAAACAGTGTAAAAAAGAATAATCTGCGCTTCTTAAAAGCCAGTAAAAAGAACATTTTGAATTTTTTCAAAAACAAACAACATTTTGCACACTACAAAAATAAATATATAAACTTTAACTTTTTTAAAACATGTATATAGAATAATTCGCCATTTTCAAAAACATGCAAATAGTACATTCTACGCTTTTTAAAAACGAGAGTAATAGATAACATTTTTAGAGCTAATTTCATTGAATGCCTTTTTTGAAATTTGAATTCTACGTAAATTGAATAGAAACCGTTTTTATTCTTTCCTTACAATATGCGCATATTTCTCGCTGCTGCTACACTGCTACGTTCTCTGTTTTATTCTAAAAGCAAAGCTGACTATCTCCATTTCTCACAACATACCAAAAATAACGGCTGTCAAACTGCCTGGAGTTGCAAATTTCGTATGTTATCAAATGCAATGTTAAGAAACGTCTATAAATAATTTCATCGGTAGTGTGAGTGGGTCCAGTCTAATAGTGATGACTTCCAATTTCAAACATAGCCGTTTCTCATTCATAGTAAACACAATATCAAATATTAAATTAATTTAAACTTAAACAAGAAAACGCTTTTATTTGGCCATCACATGAAACTAAAAAACAAGGGCTAAAGCCATTGATTACTGGCAGCCTTAACAGCAAAATTAGTATTTTGAATTTGCCGCCAAATTTTAGCTGACAATTTATAGGTTTTAAGTTAAGGTGAGGAAGCTGTAAAATGGCTGATTTACCTACAGGCATTTATATAATGTAAAAAAAAATCAAAAATTTAGAATTTAAAGTTTTGAATTTCCCGCTTAAACTTTAAATATTGTCTTAAATAAAGATTTCGACCGGTTACTCAATCAACTTACAGTAACATGATATATCATTGGAACAGCGACAATTAGCCGAAGCTGAATAATTTAGTGTTACTAGCAAAATAGTTAATATTTTTTAAATGGGTTTGAAAAAACATAATTGAAATTAAAAAAAAGTTGACGGAATTTAACGAGTGATATATCATTTAAAAGCTCTTACGAAATAGAGACACCATTTTATTTATTTTTTATTGTGGCCCATACAACACGTTTTAAGCTATATTTAAAATTGAAAAGACCGTTGCCTTGGAAACGTTTTGTTATAATGGAGGCGCGTTCCGTTATTTGAATTCTACTAGTGATTACCTTTCGAATGATATATAACTTGACGGAGTTATAGCAGTATTGCAGAAAGTTCCAAATTCCGGTAAAGTATGTAGATAGATAGTAACTAAATGTCAAGCATGCAGAGTTTAAATATCTACAGTAATTTAGGAAACCTGGCAAATCCTGCAGCGAAAGTGCGTAAGCTTCTTTTTCGAAACGAGGTGTTAAATGTTTGGGAAAATTCGAGTTGGTGTATCACAATTCTGTGATGCTTAGCGCCGTTTGGCAAATATGTTTGTTTTTTTACCAATACTAGCTACGTAGATTGTATGTCCCCCCCCTTTTGTAATGGTGAGTTGTTACAACATTGAAAAAATGTGGCATGAAGTATGAAAAATATATTTCAAACTGCAGAAACTATTACTAGCACTATTACTTTACAGGGCCACTATCACTAGCTCCCCTCTTATTCAAATCGCTCGAAAAAACAAATTGAAATGGCTTTAAAATCAACATTTTAAAGAATGATAATGTGCTTTTAAACTTAAATCAGAAATAAATATGTCACAATATGCCATATGAAATTTAAATATCATTTTGCAGCAGTTTTATACCTTTAATTGTCCAACTATGACACTAAAGTAACAATGAAAATATTTTTCCCCTCTTTATGGTATTTTGAATAAAATGGATATATAGTCATATTTGCTTTTAATTTTAGCAAAAATAATTATCTAATAGTCAGTTTCGCTTTAAGCATCAAAAAAAGATAGTCAAATTTGATTCTTATTACAATATATGATCACATTATGACCTTGAATTGATTTTTACAAACTACAAAAACAATCACGAAAGAATTATTCATGTATTATAATTGACTTATCGCATTTTGCAAGACAAAATAATTAATGGGCTTATCCGGTTATGCAAAAACAAGACACTTGGGTCACTATTTTGCAAAATTGTTTTGTTTTGTGTTGATCTTTGACCTTTACTCTGCATCACTGTAACGTAGCTAGTTAAATAGTGCTTGTAATGAAAATAAATTAGGTTTTTAAAAATTTTAACTTAAGGTGTTTGCTAAAAACAGTATACCTATTTAAATAATGATAATTAAATTTGTTCATTCAATACAATACTTGAAATTTTTACTACAGTAATTTTAATTTTTCAATTGAAAAAATCAATTATTCCGGCAATAAAAATTAGTTAATAAAGTAAAATTTTGTTTTGTATTGTATTTTGAAAAAAGTACTTTTTTAAACTGGAATCCACTTACATATCAAGCAATGGAATAAAAAAAGTTACAGGTGGATGAAGCTAAATTGGCTAAAAGTGCTACTTTTTACTAAGCTTAAGTTTAATAGGATACAATGCGACAAAATTAATTTAATGTTTCGTTTAACGTTTTTACAAATTTTTACTAGTGATGACGACTGGGTCCTATTTGAGGATTAAACAAGATGAGCTTATAAATTTAAACGTACAAACCTTTTCTTAGCATATTCGGAGAGAGTTTAGTGCTATTAAACTTGTTTTAATTAATAAAATGTTATTAAAATTTTATCCTGCATTAAAACTTTATAAGGAAATCAATTGACAAATGTTGACTAAACTAAATTTAAAAAATAGTTCATGTGTAAGAAAAAGAAAATTGACTTAACAAAGATGGAAGATAAGCTGATTTGTTAAAACGAGACGTTAAATGTTTGGGAAAATAAAGTTTAGTAAATATCAGTACGGCGGCCTTAATAATGTTTAAGCTAGAAATAAAACCAGCTATTTAAAATAAACACTTGATGAGATACAATCCTAATTTGCTAATTAGAAGCTTCTTTTTAGAAAGTTTATATAAGTCACATTTGATAACGTTACAGTTTTTTCTTTCATTTATTTACGCAGCGTGGTTCAAATTAACAGCCTTTTAGACGTTGAACTCACACATGTAATAGCCCTGTACGCACGAGCAATTCTGTGGCCGGCGTCTAGCCCTGCAAAAAATGTAGTATATCACATACATCCTGTGTTACAAAATGTGTGACAAAATATTTTGCTTACTGTATTTAAATTTAAATAGGAGGTTCAGGTAGATGAACTTTATTATTATTTGGTTAGTTTTAGCATGAATTTATTTATTTAAACTCTAGGATAAATTGAAATAAGTTTATTTATTTTTTAAGTACTACCTATTTTTCGTTCTTGTTTATTAATATACAAAAAATCACATCATAAGTTTTACACCACTCTCTCTGAAAAGATAATGTACATCCAACAAATATTAGTATGACTGGCAATGAACTTACACAGATTCACATGAGTTTTCCTATTTAACGCTTCATTCTAGCACGTAGCTTGCCTTCAATTAATTTTCATTTTTGTTGTTGTTAAGTTAGTATGTTTGTAAAGGTTTAAAAAGACACGCCAATCTAACGCTAAACTAAATTTATGGATACAATGGTTTTTATTATACGATTTTTGAAAATTGTAAAGTTCTTTATCTTTTAAAGTATTGGAAGTTTCAGTTTCAGTAATTACATATCCACAATTTCCTTAGGACTTGGACCAAATAACTGCATTACGGATCGCCCATAGATGACGTCCTGTCCAGGGTCAGTTTACTAAGGGACTTGGATATTTATGTGAAAATGGTGCGTATAATTACAATAACGAACAATTTTCCAAACACTTTGCGAGTTTGACATTCATTACAAATAATAATTTTTGCTTAGTTTTGATTTGGAATCTCTTACAAGGGAATCGTTTCACATGGTACCCGTCGATTTCAAAAAGTTATATCTACAAAAATCAGGCTACTTTCAAATAGTAGGGATCCAAAGTAACTCGAGTGCATTTTGCGTTGTTCGGTCACAATAGCCCGCCAAAGTTTAAAAAAATTCAAATTTTGATATTTTGCGACCCTAGTACTTTTACAGTTCTTGTCCGATTTTGATGAAATTTCGTTTTTTGGGATCCTTACGCTTTTTACTGAAAAGCAATTTCAGGATTTCGAAAAATTCGAAAATTTTCAATTTTTTGAAAAAAATCCAAAAAATGAGTATATTTGAGGCTCAATTTTTTAGCACCGTTTTTTCAAAAAAATGAAAATTTTTGAATTCTTCAAAATCCTGAAATAACTTTTTAGTATAAACCCTAAGGATCACAAAAACCGAAATTTTATCAAAATCGGATGAGAACTGTAGAAGCTACAGGGCGGCAAAATATTAAAATTTGAATTTTTTTAACTTTGGCGGGCTATTGTGACCGAACAACGCAAAATGCACTCGAGTTACTTTGGATCCCCACTAATCAAAAGTAGCCTGATTTTTGTAGATATAACTTTTTGAAATCGACGGGTACCATGTAAAACCATTCCCTTGTTAGTTATTTTAAATGGATCTACTAACTTTATTTCTTATCTTTACCAATGTTCATATTCACTAGTTTCAAACATTTGTAATTATTCGTGTCACATTTAATCACGTTCAAACATTGAAATATTCTTAACTCATGCAACATACTTTGGCACCATTAATAGAGAAGGCATTCTATTAAGGGTGGAGGACGCAAATCTTATACAAATTTTGTGGACGGCGCTAAGCTTTGCAAAAATAGAATACCCCTACTGCTGAGTAAGGCGAAAATTGAAAAGACAAGATAAATAAAAAGAAATAGTTAGGTGTTGTCTACAAATTATGTCATCGAGTCATCTCAATTTCCAGGACCGTATGACCTGCTTTAATTAGTTCAATTATAACGTGAATGGGTATCATTAAAATAGGATGTTATCAATGTCAGCTAGCAGACTTATTGACCTTACCCGTGATTTTTTTTTGTGTACGATCCCTTGGGACTTGGGATACTCAAATTATCCACACACAAATAAGTAATACATTCTGTAATTTGTATAAATGTATAAAGATATCAAATTATTTGAAGTTGGTCTACCATTTTGGACTATGTATATTTTAAAAAGACTTTAATTTATTTTAGGAACTAAATAAATAAATATTAACTTGTTATATAATAAATAATGATACTACCTGATTGATAAGGCTATTGAAAAATACGAATTAAATATGCTGGGAATTACTGTGTGAGAATCAAATACGCGTAACTAATGTTTCCCATGAACACCTGAAATTAAATCTAATAAAAGTATTACTCGACGCGAAAAAAGGTACTAGTACCATCCTACACCCGAGACCCGAGCTAACGCGCACATTTTATTTAGTACCACAAGCAGTTTCATTTGTTTTTAGTTACTTCCCAGTAATAAATTTCATTCCAATTTGTAAAAGGCCTTTAACAAAAAAATTGGTGTTGACTCCCATGAATAGCAACTAAACTAAAGTAGCATGTTTTAAATCGAGACTAAAAGCTTGTGAATAATGGTAAAAAAAACAAAATTAAATTTAACTAAAAATTCTGTTGGCGGCTAAATTTTGTATGTAGACTCTATTATGTTGTTTGAATTTAAAAATTGAAGGACTACCACTACAACTATGTCCAACCCTGATGGGAAACTATGCTAAATAGTTAATAATTAGATAAGTTTTTGTTTATTTCAACGTAATTTGAAAATTTTCCGTCTGTTTATCTATTCCCTATTAGAGCATATAACATGTTCATTGACAATGTAAGGGATGTCAAGGGAGATAAAATTAGCTTTACGAGTTTTTTACATACAAAATATAAAATATATTCATTCTTCAGTGAAGTGTATTTTTTTTGTGAAATGTTGCTTTAAATCTCCTGCTGCTGTTTATATAAAAATTGGCGAAAATATTTCTTGAACACTGTATGTACATACATTACCATTTTTAAATGTAGAAGCTTTGTGTAAAAAATAAAGCTTGAGCTCATTCCCAATCAAGTTATCCGAATAAACTGTAGTTTACAATAAATCAGAGAGTGCTTTGTTAAAACTTGTAATTTTTTTTGAGATGCGTTCCATTGGAGACCCGTGATGTGATGTCCTGCGTTGTGTAAGAATAAGTTATACTATGTAGGTACTCGAATCTTTGTTACTTACTTATCGAAATTCTTGTTGCAATTTATGTACGTGCCATTTAGGCTGGTATGTCAAGATTACCTGAAACTAATAAAAAATTTCATTATATCTATTTTACTATTGAGTCACTACAGATACAGATGACAGACCTGGGAAATTTATTATATTAGAATTGTCAGGGTCGTCCATAAATTATGTCATCAAAAGGGCTAGTAGGTCAAGTCGGGTATTGAAGACTTGCTATGTATAGGTTGGCAGTTTACACAATGCTAAAGTGATAGGCGGGTGAATAAGTAATACTCACATTTTGTGTGACATCATTTATGGACCATCCCCAATGCATACTTATATAATTGCTCTGCCGGATGATTAGCATCTTTAACAGGTTTTGCCATAAAAAGGTTTTGTGTAAGCTACCGGGAATAGGGCAAAATATTTAACATTTTAAGCTGCTATTCCATGTTCCAAAATTTTAAAATTTACAGATACATCGGTTGTAGTTAAAAGAAAACACAGTTGCCATAGGTTTACTGAAGCTTTAGTGAGGTATTTTCAAAGCGTGGTATTCCGCTATTCGAAGTAGTGTTCAATTAAAATGTAAAACAAATTAGGCTAATTTTAACATTAAAAGTGACGCGAATAAACAGTAGATAGCACCGTTTGCATTCAAAGTAATATCAAGTATGTTTGAGCATATAGGATATGAAATCGTATATAAAAAACTTAGTTCTTGTTTTTGGGGGGAAAATGAAAAAATTCCTTACAGTTACCCATGTTTTTAAAAAATTACCATGGTAAAAGCCATAAGAAAAATCAGTTTTTTAATTTCGACAAATTTTAAATTTAAATTTATTTTTTTTAGTGAACAAAAGTACGCATGCGCAGCATGTTGCTAAGCCTTTTTTAGTTTAAAGTGATGCTATTCTCAGAAAAAAATGTGCGGTGGAAAAACCGCTGTTCACGTTAGAAAGTATTCCTCGTAAGTTATGCAACAATGATTGTTTCAAAAATCGTAGTTTTTAGTGCTACTCAATTTTAATTTTCGGAATGTATGTTTGTTACATATCACAAAATGTAGTCTAATGAGTCAATAGTAATTTTCGTGTGGCGTAAATACAGTCCACGATAATTATCGCAATTTTAGACAAACACAAAATTTTGAAATATTGACTTATAATTATGGCAGCCAAATCAACATATTTAAACAATTAATGTTTTCAATAATAAGAAATACAAAATGCATATAGCTCTAGTTTCATAAAGTGTCTTGGAAAAAAAAAGTTCATCAGGTTCAGGCTAATTTAATACTTTTGTTTTTGCACAGTTTTTTTTTAGCTAAATGACAGATTCTTTTGGCAAGTTTAAAATATTTTTAATATTTTTAATATTTCTGTCTTACTATCCTTTCTATTTTGTGTATCTTCATTTATCACATAACGTTCTGTTTGAGAGTTTTATACCTCCCTGTAAATATACATACTGTACATACATCAAATATGTAAACGACCGGCGCTGAACTAAGGCGATTTTACGTAACTTTTCATATTTGACACGTTATTTTATGAGGCAGCTTATACTGTGATAATTTCCAATTTAGTTAAGCTAATAAAACATGTCATTCAAAAAAATATGAACTGAACACAAATAAAAAAAGTAATTGCGTTCCATTTTTGTTTGTTTTATTGGAATTCATATTTACAGGTATTTGCAACTTACAAAGAGGGATAAACAATCGCATTTGGACTTTTTTTAAAAATTAAAACAAGTCAAGAATATACATACGAACTACTACTTATTGTTTTCGAAAAATTAAGACTTCTAAACGAAAGCTTTTTAGGGTTGTTGACCCTTTTTTTAAATTTTGCTAAACTATTTTAAAGTAAAAACTTGATATTAAAAATATAACTTGTCGAATAAATAATGATTTTCACTAAATAATTAGGTTGGCTAGCAATCATCCGGTTTTAGCCAGTGGGAAGGTTATTTGTAGCACAGCGGGCGTTTTATTTCAAACTCTGTGTAATACATAACTACAAGAATATGTGAAATTTACAGATTCTATATTTTTGTCAGTTTTGATTTGGAATCTCGCAACTTTTTTAAATTGATTTGTGAAAGACGAGAAAAACTTCAACCCTAGCCAAAAATTAACTCTTTATAAATAATATGTACTTGCCGAATAGGCCATATTAACTATTATTATACTAGGTTACTTATTAGTAATTATTTAAGAAAGACGTCTTAAAACTTTCCTGCGCTTTCATTAAAACATCAAAATTTCATAAGTAAATATACACGACTAAAATTTATTTTGTGGACATTAAAATGTTTATTGCAGTCTGTTTTGTTTTTTGAATTTTCAAAAATGTTGCTTTTGAAAACTGGAAAAAAATAATTAAATTGCCAGCAAACGGTCAACTCTGTCTTCATGCCTCTGCACTAAAAAGCAATTCTGACAATACACTTTTTTTTAAACAGTACCGCGGTTATGAGAAGACAATATAAATACTGAAAAATGGTTAGGGGCTGTCCATAAATGATGTCATGGAAATAATGCTATTTCTAGGACCATAGAATATCACTACTTTGGCATCAGCTTAACCATTACTAAATGACAATCTTTAACGTGAAATGCTATCAATATCTGCTAGCAGACCCATTGACGCTCCCCTCGACATTATTTGTGCGCTTTTTACACTTACTCAGGCATTTCTCCGCACTGCCGCTACATATCCTGGATTAAATTTAGTTAATTTTAGCTAAACCTTCTAAGAGCCGTTGTATTATATACCCCTGTTTTATGGAAAGATACACGGTAGACACTCAAATCTTTGATCTGAACTTACTGACAAGTTTTTTAAAAAATGTATGTTGGTGATATACATTTTTCAATCAATAACCTAGCCTAGGAGTATCTTGAAATTATACACATTACACTGCCGAGTGGCGTTCAAATAATTTTCCATCTAATGGTATTTTTTAATTTAGAATTTTAGGTAAAATTAAATAATGTTAAATATGCCACAAAACAGTACATGTGATAGACTCGTACAAGCCTAAAAATGACTTCGTTAAAAGTTCAAAATGTTGTATTTATATATTTTTAAGAAGTGCAAAAAGTTAAATTTACATGTTTTCGAAAAGTGCTAAATGCTCTATTTACACGTTTTAAAAAAATGTAAGATGTTCCATTTATATTGTTTCTAAGCTTTAACATGTTCCACTACTATGGTTAAAATATTTACAAAATAAAAAGCCTATCACATACATTTTTATTAGCTTAATCGTTGCTTAAGTGATGCTATCTTTAGCATAATATGCTAAAGATAGCATCACTTACGCAATCATATTAGGATGTTGTCAATATCCAAGTCGAAAAATGAACCCTACCTGCGACGTTATTTATAGACCATTTTTGAAATACAAATTCTGACCAATAGACTTTGACCAATAAACTCCGTACGAATATTTCTTTTTTTTTTGTAAACAAACAGCCTACAACCGAGACTATATGCAAATTTTATTGGTTATCGCAAGCAGTTGGATTCGTTTCTAGTTTTTTTCAATAATAAATGTAATTCTTTGTAAATGGTGTATAAAAAAAACTAGAAGTTGATTCACACGAATAGCAACTAAAATAGCATATCGTTTATGAAGAACCACAATGAACCATATCCATTTTTAGTTTTTTAGTATCAAACAAAATGCACTATTTACAAAAAAAATTAAAATTACATGTTTATCAAAGCATGTAAAAAGAACCTTGTGCATTTTTCAAACAATGGTTTAATAAAACATTTTGAAATTTTCAAAAAGCATGTAAATAGGACATTTTACACTTTTCGAAAATACTTGAATAGAACATTTTGATATTTGCCAAAAAAGGTGGATAGGACATTTTACACTTTTCGAATGCACTTAAATAGAACATATTGATCTTTTTAAAAACATGCAATTAAAACATTTAAAAATTTTTAAAAACACCTAAATAGAACATTTGGAACTTTTCAAAAATATGTAAATAGAACATTGGCACCTTTTTAAAAACGTGTAAATTGAACAATTTTCTCATTTTTCAAAATTGCAAAATGCGTATCAGTACGCAGTCACTTAATCATTGTTTATGCGTAATTTCATTAACAAGTAAGGTGCGTTAACTTGAGTATTTGGCTTAATTTGATGTGCCATTACAAGCAACATTGCATGAAACATAACATAACTCTTTAAACATATTAACCTTTGAAAACACATGTAGAGAAAACTTTTTATATTTCTAAAAATCTATCTTAATGAAGCATTTCGAAATGTGAAAACATACAAAGGGAAAACTTGGCACTTTTCAAGATTATTTAAATAATATGTTTTACACTTTTCAAAAAATCGAAACAGTTATAAATTTATTCATGGATCTTATTTAACGTTTATATCACATATCTCAATTTAATTCTAGCTTAAATGTGTTACAAGCAGTTTTAATCCTTTACAAAATTAATTTTCAAAAATCTTTAAATTATCTGCCTTCTTCAACAACTTTACTAAACTTTAAAAAATTATCTAAACTTACGTCGTGTAAATATATAGACTAAAACTTGCAGCCATTGCTGTGTCTCACATCATTTGGCTCGAAATACTTAAATTAAAAATAATGTATAAGGGTTGTCCATGAATGATGTCTTGGGTTGGGACAACGGGGTCTATTATGATTTAAAATAACATGTTGTTTTTTACACAAACATCAGTTTTTGTAGAAAAAAGATTCTGAGTTGGTAAGTTTATCCTTCAAATTATGTTTAGAGCAGCAATGTATTACGCTTTGTAACGAAATATAAAAGTTTTAAAATTCGAAATTGTGGGTTTAAAATTGATTTAGTTCCTTAATGGAAAATGAACAAAGTGAAATTAGAAATACAGACATCAAATTAGCAGCACTTCACCCATACAATAAGGGCAGCAAAATTAACCTATTGACACAATTACATAGTGTGTTTAAAAATGCAAAATGCAAAAATACATAAACATATCATAGCTATAGTATTGTTACGTGACATGGAAAAGAAGTTCAGGTAGATTGACTTAATTCATATCTTAAATTTATTTTTGCATGAATTTATATAGTTATTTTAGTTTACCGATAGTTTTAAATTCGTTCTTTTTTGCTACAATTGACCTGACGAAACTGACTACTAGGTTTGCTGAGATGCAGAAATAATTAAATGATTAGCGTTGAACTAATGCATATTTGTCTGATTTGTCTTGTTTTTAATTTTAAAACGCATAGGTAAAGGAAAATACATTATGCATGCTTTTACAGTGTTTAAACGGTTTTATTAACAGTTATTTTGAGGATTATAAAATTTTCCTTTTACATTTTCTTAACTCACGTGTAAAAATTAGGTCAAATATTATAGTTTTTTGCAGTGGCTAAACTTTCTTATTTCTTTCTGTTCTGAAATCCTGATCTTTGCATTTGACTCAACGTGAGTAGTTTGTAATTGAGTTAAAATAAACTCATTATTTAAAGCGAATTTAAACGACCTTGAAGCAGTGGGACATTTGAATGGACTGTCTAATGTTGAATGGACGTGTACTGTGTAACAGAATACAATTTCAATATTATTTTAGGATGCTTAGCATTCAAAATTGTAACGTAAATGTAAGATGTCCCAATTACAGGCTTTTACAGTACAAAATGTTCCATTTACGTGTTTTTGAAAAGCGCTAAAATTCATTATTTACATGTGATTTCGAAAGTGCAAAATGTTGTATTTACATGTTTTTTGTAAAATGTTTTATTTTCATAGTATCTTGAAAATTGCGAATTTGTCTATTTATGTTTTTTTCTATACATGATTTTGAAAATTCTAAAGTGTTCTATTTAGTTATATGCTTTTGTAGGATAATGATTTTTAAATTTTGTTTAAGGTCAAAGTAAAGGTCAAAGTTCAAGCAAAGATATTTTTAAAATAGCCGCAAAATGTCGTTTATCGGCTATCAAATGAGTTTTGCAAAGTGGAATAAGTTTACCTAAAGAATTAATTCTTATTATTATTATATTAGATTTTTATTTTTACGTGCAGTAACATGTTTCGAATATGTGTGTATATATAATAATAATATGTAATTAGGGTAATAATATTACCCTGTTTTAGTTTTTTTATAATGTGCTCCCCAGTAACCCAACAAAATTCCCAAGCACAATTTGAAAGAAATTACAGAGATAAATTATTTTTTGACTGGCGCTAGACCGATGCAGATATATGCATCCTACGATACCCCAATTCAAACTCATTTTACAAACGGAAATTAATTCCAAATTGTGTTCACCGGCTGTGTAGTTTTGAAAAATTTAAAATGTATTAATTGCATGTAACTTGCAAAAAATTCTTAGTTTCAAATTTTCAAAACATATGTCAGAAAGTTTAGAAATCCTGTATGAAAATTTACAGAAACAAATAAAGGACCACCTTCAAGTAAAATAAAATTTTATGAAATGCATAAATATAAAAGTGAAGAAAATTAACTTGGCACAGGTGGAAAGGGGTCGTCCATAAATGATGTCATTGAAAAATTCCAATTTCTAGAACCTTATGACACCCCTGCCTGTAATATGGGATGTCATCAATGTCGAAATTGTAAACTTAACCCTACCTGTGAATCACAAACGGTTTTGAAGTTTTGAGTTGACATCAATAGCTGAGATGTGATTTATGGACGATCCTAACCTGTTTCTCCTAATGAGGTGTTACATTAGAAAAAATGGGGATTATTAGGCCGGAGGCATAATGTAAAGGTATAGGCGTCGTTCACAAAATTTAAGTGATTTCGTAATATGATTACGCATTAACATAGCTCATTTTTCTTAGGAGTTGGACAAGTAGTTAACTCGAAAAAAAATCGTCCATAACTGACGTCACGCGCAGGGTCAATAAATTTGTGGACTTGGATATTTCTGTAAAAATAGTACGTGAAAGTACTATCACAAAAAATATTCAAAGCACTTTAAGACTTTCACATTCATTAAGAGAATATTTATTTTTAATTTCATTGAATCCATGTGATGCAAGTGATGAATTATTTTAAAGTTGTAAGCATACGAAAAAAACATATCAAGAAAAGAGAAAAGTTAGTAAGTTCCTTAAATGTTTAATTTTGTTAATGTGGACACTAATTTAGTTTATTTATATGGACAAAAATGATTTATAAAAGCAAAATAGCAGTTGTATAATTTAAAATTTAAGCGCCGCTCGATAGCAAAGCTCCCAATGCAAGTCGTTCTATAATAGCAGGTTAAGTATTTGCTGTATGGCAAAAAGGCAATTGGCGGTGCCAAAAAGGCTATTGGCGGTACAAGATTTCGTATTGGCTGTTAATTAGAAAAAGGGCTATTGGCGGTAGAGGCAAATACTGTGATTAAATTCTTAAAATTCATCTTTTTTTCGGGACTATTGGCGGTAGTAAAAAAAGTGTTCCCATTTCATAGGTTTTGCGTAATTTATGCATTAGTTCCCCTTAAATGTTAATTTAAAGTAGTTTGCATAGTAGTGCTTGATGTTAATGTTGCAGTCACGTATAATTAGGATGAGTCCATTTCTACGAGCCACAACAACATGACTTCGCAAGATTCTTCCGGCAGTGTGACAGAGGAAAAACTGAGAAGGTGTATTAATAAGTGCAAGTTTGTGAGATCCTTCGAAACATTAGAGCAAGCGCAAATTAACATTGCCGATAACTGGAAAAAGAACTATTTTAACAAGATAACTGCCGGGGATTTATTGGTGACCACCAAATTGTATTACTCTTATCGTCATGGAAAGAGTTGTGCAGCAAAGGTACAATTAGTGCATCCTGAAGTTAATGCGAGTGCATCGTACTTTGAATTGGAAGAAATGGATCATGGTGACATACAGGAAAAAACCAAGACAGTTCTATCATATACGCAAAAACAAGCTGTCAAGAATTTATCCCAACAAGGACGAGGAAGACCTAATGGTTCACTACAATCCATTGAAGTGATCCATTGATCATATTCAATTTAAAAATTTCTGTAATATTACGTCGACATCATGAAATAAGTTTTTAATTTTTTTTTTCAAAATAAATAATAAAATTAACAGCAAATAGGACACATTCATAATTAACAGCCAATAGCCCCAAAGCCTCTACCGCTAATTTGTTACGCGATAATTAACAGCATATTGTCCCCCCCTCTACCGCCAATAGTCCTGCACCCTTTGCTGTATTGTATTTGAAGGAGATTCAGCAACAAAAAGTTGCTGAAATGCCGCTCAGGCCAATAGATAGGCCCATTGCAGAACGATCCTTTTTACGATGACTTATGTCTTTATTTATGAAAGTTGCTATGTTTACTCGTTGTAAAGTATGCGTGAGCAAGAACGAGAAACTTTCGCACTAAACTCTCAATTACACCTCTAAGCGTATAACTATTTAGTGACTATGACTATGCCTATGAGTTGCTCAGAATTGACAATTCGATCAGACCATAGCACTGGTATTTATCAAGGGCCGAAGCCATTGGTGGAATTTATACAAATTCCCGAAATACCAGCACGTAGTCCAACTTGCATGTAATTAAGCGACACTAATCAAACCTACTCACAAAATACCAGAGATGTTCCAGCAGTTGCTGATAGTGTTATTAGCTGGGGTCAACGTGCCTAGGAAGATCGCGATTATTCTTAAATAACTTCAGTAAAGCAGCAATGTGTACGCAACCATTGGTTTTCCCATTGGATTGGAATTTTTACGTCACAACGTCAATGTAGTCCCAGACCTGGGCCCTAGTAGCATAGCTGAGTCGGGATGAACTCCGAACAGGCAGAGTTCACACTGATTTACGTTATGTTTAAATATTCTGGGCCCCTTCAGGGCCGCAGTTAGGGCACGCCACTCTCTTGTTGTCAACGCAGTACATTTAACTTTATCGTAATACAAACTTTAGTGTTACTGCGAAGAAGAAAGAAGTAAGTTGCAGTGTAGGGACGCGTGAAGTTCTTCTCGAGATTAAAACTATTATTTAATTACAGTTAGCGAATTTTGAGTGTTAAGCTATTCCCTATGTTCCACAAGTTTTATTTTAAATTTTTAAAAGTGTTATTTGCCGTGTCAGGGTCAGGGTAAGAGTAGTGTGCGACTTGCAATAACTTTCTGTTAGTTTTGTTCAACTCCTAATGATGAGTAACAACATGAATTTAAATTAGGGTTTGCGTACTTAAATAATTGAGCTTTGAAGACTAAATTTAATGTTTAAAGCAACATGAACATTGCGTAAATTATTTTTTTAATACGAGCTATGCGTATTTTAAAATCTTCCAAGTCAGTGCTCAGTGGAATCTAGGGTGTTATAAATTATATTTTGCTGACACTTTAACAAAATCTGACCGTCAGACATTGCAGAAATGTCAGCAGTGGACCTGGAGTAAGCAATTTACGCATACTATCTATTTAGTGTGTCTTACGTTCAAAACTATTTTGTAAAACTTGTAGAATCTAAGGTTTATATGTTAGTATCTATAGGTGATTTACTTAAGTGCGAAACCTCAACAAAAATTATCACAAGCATCGTCATCGTCAAGTTTTCAACTTACATGGGAACATTCCCAACTTGAAACTACAGAATGAAGCGAAACTACCCGGAACGTATACTACCAATATCAGTGACCTCTGCTTGTATAGTCGTTCGACTGCAAGATTCGTTGTTCGGCCGCAATCGCGCGCGCAATTTCAAAAATATCGATTTTTTCGAATTTCACCGCGCTCTAGCTCCCACAGTTTTGGTCCAATTTTTATAAAAATTGAAATACAACATCTTTGTATGATTATCTAAAAAGTAATTTCAGGATTTTTGAAAATTCGAAAATTTTTATTTTATTCGAAAAAAATAGTTAAATTTCTGGGCCTCAAAAATACACATTTTTTTAAATTTTTCGAAAAAAATAAAAATTTTCGAATTTTTAAAAATCTTGAAATTACTTTTTAGATAATCATACAAAGATGTTGTATTTCAATTTTTATAAAAATTGGACCAAAACTGTGGGAGCTAGAGCGCGGTGAAATTCGAAAAAATCGATATTTTTGAAATTGCGCGCGCGATTGCGGCCGAACAACGAATTTTGCAGTCGAACGACTATACAAGCAGAGGTCACTGATATTGGTAGTATACGTTCCGGGTAGTTTCGCTTCATTCTGTAGTTTCAAGTTGGGAATGTTCCCATGTTAGTGTATAAAAAAACTGTAGGTAAAATTTTATCAGCAGTAGTTAACTTCAAGTGTAGCAGTAGGATTCTCAAAGTGTTGTGAAATTCATGAATTCTAATAAATTGATGCTATGACAATGAAACATGCAAATTGATGACCTAATGAACCTTAAATTAGTAAAGTATAGGTATGCCGTATAGTAGTACAAAAGTAATTGAAATTAAAGTCGTAATTAGCAAAGGATACGGCAGCATTGCTCGAGCCTCCATTAGCTCAGATCTGGCCCTGGTTTGGGCCTGGCTTACGTACAGTGTCCGGGCATGGAATTGGCCCTGGTTTCGCCCTTGTTCACAAACATACCTAGGCCCCTTGCATCCACATGCGACAAAACCTCACTTGGGCCAGACATCTACTGTAACTCTGCCCCTGACTATCGCCACGGCTTTTGTGTTTAATGGGCTATGTATCACTATATAATATCATTCACACAATGTAAAGCCTATACAATAAGTCAGACTATGGCTTAACTATGTAAAAGTCACAATATAGTAAATACAATGTACTAGGAGGCCAGTAAGTAAAATGGCAAAATACTGTCGGCCCTCTGATAGCACTGTCACCATAGTAAGACAAAACAAAAGTGACCTGGCTGTTTTCGTTCACGACCGCCCTCCCGGTCCACAAAACTAAAAAATGTTGGGCTCATGCCAGGCTCACTCAATTTTCCTCTGGACTCATTTGGACTCATGCCATGAGCCCATATTGAGGGCTCATGGGTTTTTCGTTTCCGTAGTGGGGTATTGAGTCCGACTCATTCAAAAGTGACCGTCTGGCTCATTTTGGACTCAGTACTGTCTTCCAAAAAAATATCTGAAATACATAAAAAGGAAATTCAAACCGGGGGATCGGGGATATGCACGTCGTATGTATATGCATTATGCATTGCAGGTCGCAGTTCGCACCATTAGTTAGTGCACTGGCACTGATTGTAATAATTCTAATATTTAATTCTAATTTCTGTGTGCCTGTGTTAATACAACAAAATAATTGTAATATTAATTAAAGTTACTTAAAAGTTACGTTACACATCCGACTTAAATTTATGTGATATTTATAAATTTCCCAAATTTTCGTAATAAAATATGTGCACATAGTATCAGCAGCAGATATTATTAATTATTTAAATTACTCGAAAATTATTTTCGAGCATTCCATTTGCTAATGCAATTAAAAAATACCGACAATTTAAAATTCAACGAACGTAGAGTAATCTAGACCAATAAATAGTATTAAGCATATACAATATCACTTAAATTATATAAACATTATCGATGGTTTTTTAAAAGCAACATAATAATCAAATAATTGAAATTCTTTGAATCTTTTAGCCTAGCTAATACAAAAAATATTAGAAAAGTGCACTGTGCATTACGTATATACGGCATACGGAATACATACGGTGATGTCACACAGCCACAGCATTACCGGCTACTGCTACACTGCTACTACACTACACTTACTGTAGAGTACTCACTGAGTACTGCAACTGGTGGTACTGGTACTGGTACTGGCACTGGCACTAGTGACGGTTACTGTACTGCTAATATTATTTAAATTTAAGCAGTGGCTTGTGACTTGTGGTGTGTAAGCAGCGTAAGCATGAGTGTCAGTGTCAAGTAGCAAATGGCGAATGGTGTTGAAACTTGAGCTGATGTGAACCGTGACAATTAACTAAAAAAGCTTTTACCGAAGTTAGTGTTTTGTGGAATTAAAACGAATATAAGCTGACAAGAGTTACAATTCGAAATATTATTACACGCTTAGAAAAATATAAGCAAACTTACCACATGGGTGGTAATTTGTAACTTATTTTTGTGTTACTCCAACATCGACACCATAAGATGTTACAGTAGTCAACACAAATTTTAGTTAGGGATTTGCACTGTAATATGTTAGACTGAGTTAACTATTTTCTGTGTTAAATATGTAACCAAACAGTAGTTGCGTGACTAACTGAATTAAAATTTAATGCAAAACGTGAAGTTCGAACCCGGAACCTTCTAGTCAAGTACCGGCCACTTAAACCACTGGCCTGAGAGAGTTCATTTGCATTTGTTGCACTAATTCGGCCTATTATACGGTGCTTTGAATTCTTAACACGATTTTCGGTCAACTGTAACATTATTTGTTGTAGGTATATTAACACACAGCAGTGTTAGAGGTAGCTAACATTTTTTCTCACATTTAAAAATTTTGAATCAACTAAAAATCATGTTGAAGTTAACACCAAAATGTGTTAGCTCGAACTAACTAAAATTTAGTCGAGATCTTTTATAAGCGTGTACTTATAAACATATGGATTCTACACGGAATTTTCCTAACAATATGGATTCTATACGGACTTTTTCCATCCGGAATTTTCATTCCTATATGGATTCAACACCGAAGATTTCTACTCATATGGATTCCACAAGGACTTTTTGGTTCAGGGACAAACGACCGCCGCAATAAGACTGCGGGTGAAATGACCTCTACCAATACACCGTATTTCAATAAGATCGTGTGGAGAAATGACTGCGAACCAAAATACTGTTAGATAAATTGACTGCTGCAAAATATTACTGCAATCCAAAATACCGATTAATAAATTACCCCTAAATAAATAGACAGCATTGTACTTTTTATGAATTCAGCACCTTAAATATCGCTTCACTATATGTTTTAGGTAACTAAATACAACAAAACTTGTGGATTTAACAATCAAGCTGCCACAGTGCAATCTCAATATACCGTACCCTAATATAACAAATATTTCGTTACACCCTAATAAGTTTTAGTCTGCACGTGCATGGTTACTAAATTTATTATGTATTAGGTCCTCGGTAAACCGTAATTTAAAATACCGAAAATCTTGCTTAACCTACCTATTTTTCCACTAAATAAATACGTAAAAATCAATAAATATTGAAGTAATCGTAGAAATACTTCAACAAAATATAAACTACTGTTGTATTAAATAGTTAGCACTTTGAATTGGTGTATAAGCTGCAAGAGATCTGGCAGTTTCAACTAGGGTTACGACAGTGTTCTACCCATATGGATTCTACACTGACTTTCCCCACCCATATGGATTCTACACGGACTTTTTCCACCCTTATGGATTCTACACGGACGATTCCTACCCATATGGATTCTACACTGACTTTTTCTACCCATATGGATTTTACACGGACTTTTCCTACTAATATGGATTCTACACGGACTTTTTCTACTCATATAGATTCTACACGGACTTTAACTACCCATATGGATTCTACACGAACTGTTCTTACCCATTTGGATTCTACACAGACTTTTCCTACCCATATGGATTCTACATGGACTTGTTCTAACACCTAGCGAACTACATTTGGCAGATAATAGTCAGATTATGGTTGGACCACTGGTCCTGATTTGAGGTGTGAAAAAGTTGGAAATGTCGCCGCATACACTGGTGGCTGGACTATTTAAAAATACCAGTGGCCCAACGGCGGAACTAATTTAAAACGCCAATGGGCAGCTAATCAACCTACACTGCTCGATTCCTTTGTCAACAATTATCTGCTATATATTCAAATGCTACCCATCCAAAAACAACCCTACTTCAGATTTTTGTTCACTCAAATAAATATTTTGTCAAAACTGTTATCCACCAACTTCTACTATCCCTCTTCTGACAAAAAATACTGTTTTGCGGTAGACTTATTTATTTCTTGTCGATTAATATTTATTTCTCGTCGATTTATATTCATTGAACTTCAAATAAACATTTTTTTTGACATCACTAACCGAAGTTGGGTAGATTCTACACGGACTTTTAGTACTCCATAAGGATTCTACACTGACGTTTACTACCTATATAGATTTTACACGGACTTTTTCTACTCATATGGATTCTACACAGACTGTTCTTACTGAAATGGATTTTACACGAGTTTTTTCTACTCACATGGATTTAACTTAGACTTTTCTTAACCATATGGATTCCATACGGACTTTTCCTACTCATATAGATTTCACACGGACTTTTGCCACCCTTATGGATCCTACACGGACTTTTCCTACCTATATGGATTCTACATGGACTTTTGCTACCCATATGGATTTTACACGGACTTTTTCTACCTATATAGATCAGACACACTTTTTTTACCCAGACTTTTCCTACCCATATAGATCAGACACACGTTTTTTACCCAGACTTTTCCTACCAACGACCAAACCTGTGAGTTTTTCTACCTAAGACTATGACTTAAGTAGAACTCAAATACAAACCGCATTTATTTATGGGTGTACACGCTTAGAAAAGATCTTAACTACATTTTACTAAAGTTGAGCTAACTTTAGTTTTAGGTTTTAATTGCAACAGTATTATTAGTTATCAAGCTGTACGGCCATTTGTGGCCACCAATGGGTCGTCTTTAAAAACCAATTACATCAAGTTGTCCGTGGAACTTTGTAGGGAATTGTTTGATTTTGCTAACACAAGCACCGAATGCACTACCATGTAATTAGGTCCCGAAGGCAAGCCATTAGTGATCATTAATGGCAGTACTGCTGGTTAATAATATTATTATGATTGTGCAGTTTTTTTGCATTTTGTTTCACAGACCGATACGGCTCTTACAACAAACCTGTTGCATGGCAACGGGTTTGTAGTCAAATATATTACAATGTGAAACCCTAACTAGAATTTGTGTTGACCACTGTAACATCTTTTGTAGACGTCGGAGTAACAAAAACATAAGTTACAAATTAACATTTATTTTCCTAAACGTGTACTATTGTGATACGGCAGCTTCTTATGAGTTTAATAAATTATTCCTGTACATAATTACTTATGTACATTAAGCTGATATAAATAATACTGACGATAGTAATATAACAGCATAAAACAACAACAATGTTATTTTCAATATAATTAATGAATTATATTTTACTTGAAGCTTTTATTGCTGCAACACAGAATAATGTGTTCAGCTTGTACTCCTGTGGTCACAAGAATTACGATAAAGTTTTTTTAGCTGACTTTAATGGTGCACTAATTACTAAAGTGCACTATTAAGTTAAGTGCACCAGATACTTGGTGTCGCCACTGATTTGTTCACTAGCTACTTTGATGCACAAATTATGTTCATGCACTGATTAGTTAGTTGCACTAGTTACTTATTGTAGCAACTTTTTTATGCTCTAGCTACATTAGTGTAGAAATAACTTTAGTGGTGCATTAATTAGTTGGGTGCACACTCAACTTGGTGTCACAACTAACTTATAAACCAGCTACTCAGTGATGTTATTGATTTAAAGCATTGCCTATTTTAGTGCGCATATATGGACGCACGAATTAGTATAGTGCCTTCAACTATCCTGTGTCGTATTGTATTCTATTTAATAACAAATAAGATGCACTAATAACTTAGGTTCACAAATTAGCTAAGTGTACCGAAAATTGAGTGTTGCAACACAGTATTTGCACCTACTGTTTTAGCGCACAAAAAAATTGTGTTCACAAAATATTAAGGTGAACCATAAACTTAGTAACGCACTTATAATTAGGCAACAACTGCATGAGCACAACAAAAACGTTTTTGCACTAATAGGCTAAGTGCACAAGCTATTTCATCTCGCATGGGATCTGGTTAAATATCTACTTTAGTATACAAATTTTGTGCCGCTTCTATACCACTGCGTTTACTGCAATTAAAATATAGCACAAATTACTTATATGTACCGATAAAATAGATAAATCAGCTCTGTCTAGTATAAGCTGTTTTAGTGCACAAATTGGTTAGGGGAATACTTATTCTGTCTACAGTGCTTACATGCTAACTTTTTGTCTGGTGTTTAATATTATTTAATTACACAATAACATAATTTTTATTTTAATATATGGCGAACTCACTTACATGCTATTCGCCTACATTTTGTATAGTTAGATGCCAACGACTCTTAGTCTGACCTATTACACTTATATATCGTAAAATAATATATTAAAATTTGATAAATATAAAATTTTAAAATTATAGAATCATAATAAAATTTTCTTGAACATAAACTGGCATAAGTTTTAAAATTCTGCATCACTGTCACTGTCATTAGTGTCAGTGCATTGTGCATTGCTATGTTTATTTACCTAATGATTATCATTATTTTAATTTTTGATTAGTGATTTGGTGTTGGTGTTGAATCTTGTTTCCGTTCATACTTCCACATTATTATTCAATATGTATACATATTATATTATATATATATTAAATTTAAGTGGTCGTTAGTAGTATAGTATAGTAAGTAGGCAATAGGTAATAGTAAATAGTTATAGTATTTTATCATTAGTATTGTATATGTTGACATGCTTTGCTAAAGGCTACAACATTTTTTATAGGTAGGTACAAATTACTTTTAGTATCTGAGGGGTCGGCTCATTTGTGAGGGAAAGAGGTGGAAATTTTTCGTCGGACTCACTGTGAGGCCCATGGGCTCCTTATGGACTTAAAAAACGAACGAACTCGAACGGCACTTTTTTCATCGGGCTCACTCAAGGCTCAAAATTTTTGGTTTTTTTAAAAATAAGTGACTACCGTTCACAAGTATTTTGACAAGCAAAAGTGACCGACTGTCTTACTATGACTGTCACATGTATTTACTATAGGCTATGCACTTATGTCAAAGGGAATAAAAAATTACAATTAAATTTAATAGTAATACACTGTAGTTCAAAGTGTAAACTATAACACAATTATGCAAAATATAAACGACTTAAAGACCTGCCGTAGTCGGGCACTAAACTTCTAGTACAATGTACACTGTAGACAAAAGTGCACACTCAGTACTGACAAAGTTACAATTAGTAATAGCTACACAACAGTCTAACGTGCAAGCTCTGGACAGTCACAACACTATACAATACACTGGCTTGTACAATGAGATTAGTAAAATATAAATACTGGCACCTCAATAATAGTACTGTTTTGTATGTGTGTAAATTCTGGTTATGAGTGTTACCGCTCTCTCAGGTACCTATCCAGAGACTATCATCCACGGCTCCGGGCAGAAGACTGTCTTTCGGCTGGATTTTCCGGCTGCTTTTATACCCCTGGCAAGAAAGGGAGAAAAATTCCATTCCAATCTGCTTCCATGTGGTATAGTGTAGAGTTTTCCTGTCCGTCTATGAGGCAGTAGAAATGTTCGATGTTCCATTAAAGACAATGCTATGACACGCAAATGGAACCTCCCCCCACGAAGCACAGAACATTCATGCACCCTGGTATATTGAAAATGGAAAAGTCTGTCCATATAACTCCCCACAAAATTCCCTATATCCAGTCCATATAGCGTGCAGGTACATAATAAGCTGGAATTTGTAGAGATTTGACAACTTCGGGCAGTGCACAAATTATTTACCACATCACTTTAACCCACATGCCATCTATGCCTGGCACTGTCTCTACCGATGACATTATTTATGGATTTACTCTAATGTCCAGTAGTACATGACAATACACAGTACCCACGTAGCTACATACAATATTTCCTATAGCTATGCTAAAACTAATGTCTTATGCTATACTATTTGACACTAGCACTTCACACAGCACTATTCCCTATACCAATGTCTGTCTTCGGATTTGGGAATAAGGCGGGTCGTTTAAAACTTACAAAGTTGGTGGTTGTCTTTGTGTGCTCGGCAACAGTAACTCTGAATGCATACTATTTACAGTAAGTTTTCAAGTATAATGTCAGTCTTATATTTAACTTTAGCATTATAATTACATATATCAAGTAAGGAATCAGAATGGTCTACATACCACTTAAGCTAGAATTAAAATCAGTTAATTCAAACAAACAATACGTGAGATTATGCATAAAATGCTAATTATTACAATTTTTTGGTAAGCGTAAAATGCTCTACTTACATTCTTATGAAAAGTGTCAAGTGTTTGTATTACATGTTTTAAAAAGTTTAAAATTGTCCATTTACATAGATTTTTGTAAATAGCAAAAGTTTCTTTACATGTTTTTTTTAAATGCAGGTAAATAGACTTTAGTGTTTGCATGCATTTAGTTACTTGATCTATCCAGAGCTTCCATTGGCATGACTCTTATTCGAAAATTAAACGAGGGATCCTCCACAAATGACTTCATCTGCAGGGTCAACGGGTCGACTTGGAGACTAATAACATCCTATGTTAAATATTGCCGTTAACTCAATGGTCAAGCTAATTACAGCGGGGAGTCACAGGGCGGGTCATATTTCATGCCATTGATGCCTTTTAAGACTTAATTATATGCAAAAACGCCTCTGGTAATTAATCTTGTTTATAAAGTTTGCTAGAAATGTAAATATTTGAAGTTTACATGTGTTGATTACTTATCAGTTTTGATATAAATTCTCCCAATTTTTTTAAACTAATCAACTTGTGACGTGTACAAACATAACTTCTGGAAAACGTAAACTCTTAGACCCTGGGGATAATATTATGAAATTTTTAATATGCGAGAAAAGGCCATATCAATTTATTTATAATAATTATATGTATAAATTTATATCATTACAATTTAATAAAAGAAAATATTTTGAAATTTCCACGCCGTTTGGTTGAAAAATAAAAGTTTTAAAAATACATGTAGAAGACTAATGATGTTATTTGTACAAGTGTGTGTTTGAAGTCTTCTAGGTTATTGTTTTGAATGTTCAAAAAATATTTTTTTTGAAAAATGAACACACAATGATATCACACACAATCATGTTTATTTACGTTTGTCACGTCTCAGTTTTATTTTGTTTACAATAACAATTAGATCTTCACCTGCACCATGATGTAACCGCACAACCACGAATTATTTCGTAGGCGGCGTTGAGCCTTGCAACAATTCAACATACCTCCTGTTAACTGTCAAGTAAGGCGCAATGTGAAAAGACAATAAATTTAATGAGAAATTATTAGGTTTTGTCCATAAATGATGTAATCGAAACACCATCATTCCAAGGAGCATATCTGGTAACCTAATTGCTACTTTAAAACCTCTTTTGGCACTCTTCTAAAATCAAGCTCTGGTCCTTTTTGTACTTTGTTCTTGCCGCAGTGATTGTCTTTATTTTTTGTTGTGAATTACGAATTTTCTTTTTTTTTAAATTAAAATTTATAGGAATATTGATTTATATAATAATAATAATATAATAATTTATTTATTGAGTCGATTTAACCGAAGTTCATACAACCAGACTCAACCAGTCAGACCCTTTCACCTATCCCCGTTCCCTCCTCCACAGTAAAGGAGTCTCATTCCCTAGGCCCCTACAGTAATTAGTGGTCACTAAGGAGCACCGAAGGAGATTGGGTTTCAATCATCCATCCAGTGACGTTTACCGTACAACACCGAGCCGTAAACGATTGGCAGTGGCCGAGGATTGAAGCCGGGTCTGATACTGTAAATTTCGTTACAGTCTGCAGTCCTAACCGCTCACCCAAGCACGCCTGCTTATATTGATTTATATGCCGTGTCCATTTACTCAATAAAATAATGTGTTATTTCAAACGACTTTTCATAAATTTGATTTAAAAATAAATTCTTGGGGTTCTAATGAAATCTTAAAGAAATATGAGATTTTAAAGTTATATTTTGAGATATTTAAAAAATGCAGTATAAATTTAATGTACATATTATGGAATTCGAAGAACTAAATTCAAATATTGTCAAATGAACATTAAATAAAATGGATGCATAAAATGTTAGTTAGGAGTTTTTAGAATCTTTAAATTGTTTCATTTGTTTGTTTTTAAAAAGTGTAAAGCCTTCTTTTTTCATTTTTTGAAAGTACAAAATTTATTTTTTTGTTGTTATTAAAAAGTACATGTATTCCATATATTTTTATGTTTTCATAAAATTTGAGATGTTCTATTTTCGTGTTTTAAGAATGGGTGAATTGTTCTTTTTCCATTTTTTCAAAAAGTGTAAAATGTTCTATTTCCATGTTTTAGAAAGGTTAAATTGTTCTAACTTCATGTTTTTTAAAAGGATTAAATGTTATTTTTGCATAATTTTAAATAGTCAATTTGTTCTTTCAATATGTTTTCAAAAAGTGTAAATTGTTTTATTTACAGTTTTTTGAATAGTATTAAATGCTCTTATTCTACTTTTTAAAGTGCAAAATGTTATATTTGCTTTTTTTTTAAGAGAAAAACATTTTGTTCCATGTTGTTGAAAAGAACAAATTAGTTTTTAAGATATATGGCTTTCAAACGTCCTATCTGTGCTATAGTTATACATTGCTGCACATTTAAAAAAAAGGTAATATATACGTTAAAAACAATAATTATTAAAATAAAAAGACTGGCGCCGGTTCTTTAAAAAAACTAGCACTTATTTGAAGTTTTTAGTATTCGTCTATATTGAGTTATTCGTGTTTCCATATCACGTCATCACAGCAAGCGGTAAGTGACAATAAACATATAATTTTTTTAATTTCATAAAAATACTCATTGATTGATTGTAACATTTTTGAAAAACAAACGGACTTACAGTAATTTTGAAAAACAAAACCTTTATTTAGATAATGTAGTAAGCATACGCAAAAAATGAATTGTAAAGTAGAAAACTTTAATTGGTTTAGGTCTTAATAATTTTTTTAATTAGGAACATCAACTTAACTTATTTTTATGCTAAACTCTGTAATACTGTACAGACTTTATTTACCCTATCCTATTTTTTTTATATAAACACATTAATTAAATTGCTAAAGGTCAAGTCTGCTTCTAGAATGCAATTAATATAACTTAATTGTTTTTACTAGTACTAACGTTATCGTTCTTTGTACATGTCACACGTACTTACATTATATTCATAGAAATATCAGTATGTTTCAGCCTGGCATAGTATGCATTTTAATATTAGGTGGCGTTTTAGTTAAGTAACAACTGTTTTATAATTCACTGTTTTTTGCATAGCTTAATTTTAAATTTCCCAGAAGAAATTCTGTAAAACCTTAAATTAAATGTCTTACTTGAATAACTGTAACCTACTTTCAATATTCTCATTTATCGAATGTCAAATGTTGTATGTTTTTATTATTTCACTACGATAAATTGATATTTAATAGTTATGTTGTTGTTTTACTTCAAAGCCATTTACAAATTTATTTGTTGTTTAGGCGTGTAGCAACGTATCAGGTTATCGGGATCCAATTTTTTAATGGACGTAAGAGCTTTAATTAGTCATAGGCAGCTTACACTAGTGATCGAAATGGTCTGGTTTGGTCCGGGTATTATGGTCTGGTCTGGTCCGACATCACCGGACCATACCATATGGTCTGGTCCGACAGCCGGACCAGACCAGACCAGACCAGACCACTTTGGACCAGTAAATCTCAAATTAAAATTTTTCCTTAAAATTTCGCCCAAAATTTTGCTCAGGATTTTTCGAAAAATGAATATCACTCATTTAAAAGAATTGATTTTAAATGTAATACATAAATATGTATGTACATAATTAATTCAACAGAAAAGAACCGAAAACAAAATTATGACGCCGAATTTCCTTAAAATTCTGCATATGGTCGGACCAGTCAAATCTGGTCTGGTCTGGTCTGGTCCGAAAAAGTCTGGTCTGGTCCAAAATCCTCGGACCAGACCAGACCAGACCAGACCAGACCAGACCAGACCAGACCAGACCAGACCAGACCACATTTTACTGGTCCGGACCAGACCATTTCGATCACTAGCTTACACATAAAAAGTATTCATTCTGGATGGGTCGGTAACGGCCTGGTCCAATGATTAACCTGTGAGCGTGCCTGATTTAATACCCAAAAGATACATACACTTACCTTATTTTGAAAAATGAAAATTGTTCTGTATCTACAGTTACGGGCAGAAGTATCCGGACAACGGTCCTCGCAAACTTTGAGCTCGCATTTCTCTATAGGTTTCAATGTATTGCTGTTTTTCATGTTTTAGCCTTATTTCATAGTTAATGTGCTATAGAAATAATTGGAGTTGATCGTCATAGCGCGAGACATTAAACTGACAAAATTGGGAAACTGAGAGAGATGACAATTTTGGTGTGCAAAAGTATCCGGACAAATTCTTCTTTCCGTTGAAGAATTCACAAAAACTGCAGGTTAGACTTTATTTATTTCTAAGAATTAATTGTTTTATATTCACAGTAGTCATAACAATTAGATTCTGATTTTTATTCACATGTGCAGGTCAATGGTTCTGAATGGCACCCAAAATACGAGAGACATCCGCTGTGGAAAGGGATCTAATAATTCAATATTGGAAAGGGGATGAAAATGGAAGGAAAAACATTCGCCAAATTGCCCAAATTCTCAAACTATCTAAATCCACTGTCTGTGATGTCATTCAGCGATTTAAATCACGTGGAACTATTCAAAATGATCCTCGACTAGGAAAAAATCCCATTTTTACTGTTCGAGAAAAGCGCCAAATTATTAGAAAAGTAAAAGTAAATCCTAAAATAAGTGGACCAAAGTTAGTAAACGAGGTAGAAAGTGAAACTGGAAAACAGGCGAGTCGATATACTATTAGTAGAATTCTTCGAAAAGGCGGATTCAAAAGTTCAATAGCTAAGCAAAAGCCTCTGATCTCCAAGCGAAATCAGCAAAAGCGACTTGAATTCGCACAAGGTCATTCAAGTAAGCCAATGTAATTCTGGAACTCTATCCTGTGGTCTGATGAAAGCAAATATAATGTTTTCGGTTCAGATGGGCGAACTAGGGTGTGGAGGAAGAAAGGAGAGGCCCTAAAAATCAAGAATTTGACCCCGACAGTGAAACATAGTGGAGGTTCCGTTATGGTTTGGGGGTGTATGAGCTCTGCAGGTGCTGCAAAACTCGAGTTTGTTGAAGGAATAATGAATCAGCATTACTACCAAGAAATTCTGAAACGGACTGTGAAGTCATCAGCAGCACAACTTAGCTTGGGTCGCCGCTTTGTTTTCCAGCAGGACAATGACCCTAAGCACACCGCAAAATCAACGTGGGAGTTTTTCAAAAAAACCAAAATTAAAGTGCTCAAATGGCCACCCCAAAGCCCGGACTTGAATCCTATAGAGCACCTGTGGGAACACCTAGAACGACAAATCAGAAAAGCCGATATTTTAGGAAAGCAGGATCTGAAAACTAAAATTACCGAAGCATGGGACGCAATTGATCCAGAGGTCACTCGCAGGTTAGTGGAGTCGATGCCAAGACGGCTGGCAGCAGTGACTGAGGCTAGAGGGGGTCCGACGAAATACTAACTTGAGTTTTATTATTGTTTTTTTTATAATTTGCAATTTTTAGCAAATAATTTCGTAATAAATTAATTTTTACATTTTTTGTCCGAATACTTCTGCACACTGTTTTTGGATACTTTTGAACTAATCATTTAATTTTAGCAGCGCATATAAGTTATATAACTCTAAACTCATTTCATAATATTTGCAGCATTTCAGGCTACATTGTGTAAAAATATGGTGATATGTGCATTAATTGTTTTAATACTATTGGAGGTCAAAGTTTGCAAGCCCCGTTGTCCGGATACTTCTGCCCGTAACTGTATTTGATTTTGATGATAGTAAAAAAATCTCCAACGAATTTGCTGCATACCGGGTCGTCCATAAATGGCGTCACGTGCAGGGTAAATGCGTCGACTTAAATATTTCTGTCAAATTTTAAAAACTTTTGCAATCTTTTTATATAATTATAAGATTTTTAAATATTTTTCTAATTCGGTTTCTAATAAAATTTAAAACCCAATATAAGATTTCAAAGTTAAATTTAGCTTTTGGAATGACATCATTTATGGATGACCCCCTATTACCTAATTAATTTTTCTAAAAGTAAAATGTAATTCTTACTGGTGCGCTGTAGTGGACAGCTTAAGTTTTATTTTATAATAGTTTGAATTAAATAATGTAATTATTTAATATGATTTTTAGTTCGTCATGTAAACCGAAATGTAAGTGTAAACATGTAAATTTTGAAAACTTTGATTGACGAAACCTATGAATAGAAATAGACGCAAAAACACAGACTAATTTTTTGGCCGGTGCTAAGCTCTGCATATATTTAATATAAGTCCTAATAAATGTGAGTAAGTCAGGAGGTAAAACTAACAAGGTAAATAATGCAAAATATAATTAAAGGGGTTGTCCATGAATAATGTAATCTAAATATCTTCATTTCTAGAACCATATAACTATATAACCATATAACCCCCCTGTCATCTATATATATAGCTGACATATCTATCTCATATATAACCCTCAGTCAGAGTACTATGCCAAGTAGTTCAGCTAATGTTACTTTAACGCCATTTGAAAGTTTTCATGGATCTAATTAAAGTAAAAAGTTAACAGATTTAAAAGATGCTGGTATTTAGCGACTTCAATTTTTTTAATTCTCGTGCTAAGCCGTGCAACATAGTTCGTACTACGGCATTTTACATAAGCGGGGCCGTTTGTAAATAATGAAAACATATTTCCCTATTCATTTATTCCAGAACCCCATGACCCTTCCGCTCAGTCATCAGCTTAACCATTGCGTAAATGACTTACTTCAAAACAGGAGGTCTTCAGTATCTAAGCTGTCCTAAGGACCCTAACCGTGACGTCACTCATGAACGGTCCCTAACGACACTAGGTCCATCGATGTAATTTCAAAACAGATATAGGGTTCTTCCATAAATAACGTTATCTGTAGAGTCAGTGGGTCTAAATTACAAATTAATGACATGAATATCTTAAGCAAGCATCATATTTGTAGAAAAAAAAGATATTGAACTGGGAACATCCTCTAAAGTATTTTTAAAGCAACAATTTATTACGCTTGAAACAAAATCTAAAAGTTTTAAAATTCTTAATTAAGTATTTAGGATTGAATTAGCTTTCCACTGGAAAGTGAACAGAAACTAGAAATACAGACAAGATTTATAGCACCTCAACTCAACAATTAAGGCAGCCAAGACATGAAAATCAAAAAAGATCGAACTAATAACAAAAAAATAATCGCGTTCTAATGTTCAGTAATTTGTTTATGCTTTAATTAAATTCGTGTTCACAAGTATTTTCAACTTACCGAGTGACAAGTGACCAAACAAATTAACTGGGCACATAATTAAATTTCCGGCAAAGGGTCGAGCCTGCTCATTTTCATTCTGCACTAAAAAGCAAATCAAATTATCTCTATTTTTCTTTTATTACAAATAACGTAATTTGTTTATCTAAACAATAGTATAAATTCACTAGTTTAAGACTAGTTTCCATATGTTACGTTTAATCACTTCCGAGTTTTCGATTTTGGTGGTTTTATACAGCACATTTCGACAAACAAGTTTTAGCAAAAAGTTACCTATGCGTATTGTAACACACACAACCATCAATTACTTCGTATCCGGCGCTGAGCATTGCAAATTGCAAACATTTATAGCACTTTATTACCGACATACATTTTTTAGTTTTATAGGCGTTATGTATGCATTTAAGTATTCCTAATAATCTAGAAGCAAACACGAATAACATTGTGTGCGTTTTACTATTACGTGGCGTTAAAGTTATAACAACTGCTTTCAATTTACAGTTTTCTGCATAACTCAAACTTAATTTTCTCACTAAAAATTCAATAAAAACTTAAACCTAATAAAACACCTGCCATTGACTAATTTTACTTACTTTTACTTATTGACGTTTATCATATCTAGCATGTTTCAAATTTAGGTTATACATATAATACTATACAGAGATTTGGCCCAAGTCAGGATTTGGTGGGGGCAGTCGGGGGAATCAGATCGTATGGGGAAAGAACACTTGGGCAAGCCTTTGCCGTACATAAAATAAACCTAGCATTTTTCGAACGTTTAGCCCTGGCCTTGGACTGGTCAAAACATTATGGCCTGGCTTAGGTATGGTAAATCGAATATGGGCCAGACGAAAACGAATCGACCAAATACAGGCACTGCTACAGCCGAGCCTGGCCCATATCTAGTTAGTCAGAGTGGCATTTTTATTTTTCCTCGTGCAGGATTCATGTTCAGTCTTACGAGCAACACGCACGAACGTATCCTCACGGATTTTCCCGCCATAGTTTTTTTTGAAAACAGCATCCAAAATAACTTAGATTTGCTTGACAACATGGTGCGCTTCGTGAGTTTTTTCGAAAAATTATTTTCCGAAAAAACGATAAAGGCTTTAAATTGTATATGTAATGGTTTTTTAATCCACTCAAAATTTTAAAACTTTTTTTTTTAAATTTTTGTACGAAAAGCCATTTCAAAGTTTTAGAAATACAAAACAACTGAAATTTTGAAAATTTCAAAAATTTTGTTTTTTACAAATTTTTTGTCGATACTATAGCAACGTTCTCTAAAATTTATGAAAAAACGAAATGTTTGAAATTTACATCGATGTTAAGAAGTTAAAACAAAATGTGTATTATTGCCAACTTCAGCTGACCTAAATTTGTTCTTCTGTATACGCTTGATATATGAAATAATTCATGCATAAGCATAGTTTTTTAACAGTAAAATTATGACGAATAATTTAGGCTAATAAAAAACATAAATTCAGACTAATAAATGTTTTGTTTTCTTTATTTGCATCAGATTATTTATGACCAAATTAATTAGGCATTAATAAGGAATAAAAACGACTGGCTTAGCCCTGGAAACGCTACTTACTAACTCAGAGAAAAACGCCTGGCCCTTGTTTTACCCAGGCCAAAACCATACGCCAGCGCCCAACCAAAACCGAGCGTGACCGCTGCCATATACCTTTGCCTTGGCCTTGGCTTGCCCCCGCGGCCAAAAAAGAGCCTTGGCCAGGCATTCTTGCATGACTTGTCCCAGACCAAGGCCTTGTTATCGATGTTTAATGGGTTCGCATCTTTATTTCATGAAATTTTTAAAAGCATTGTATTTGAAGGAGATTCATCAACATGAACTCATTTGAATACAGCTCTGGTTAATAAATAGCGGTCCATTGCAAATAGATTTTTGGCGTTTTTTTTTTTTTTAATTCAGGACAAAATATTAAATCGGCCATTTTGTTTCTTCGCCTACGGTTTGCAGTGTTGTCCGCATGAAGTATTCCGGTGTACGCAAAAGAGCAAAAGCAGATTGTGTGAACAAATGGGAGGATTCCAAAAGCTTCCAGTGGCATGACTCTTATTAAAAAATTAAAATGTCAAAGTCCTGCTCAGTTTCTTGATTTTTTCTTTCTCGAGTTTGTTTGAGGTTTTGCAAGTACACATTAGTTATTTTACTTTCCATAGTTGGCACATTTTCTTTACACTAATTACTTTAAAAACCCTCTCGGCATTCTTTTCAAACTAGGCAAATTTTGTTGCTCATTTACTTCGTTCTGGCTGCAGTGATTTTTCCTATTTTTAGCGGTTTAGCTATTTTATTTTATTTTAATTATGTACTATTTTGTAAAATATCGTTTTGTATGCATTGTCCCTACTCCATGAACTATTATACAATTTTAAACTTCTATTTGATTTAATTTTAAAATATTTTCAGAAGTTTCCTTGACACTTTTAAAATAAAATGAGATTTCGAAGTTACATTTTCAGATACTTGAAAATTTAGAAATGAAGTATGAATATAATATGTGCATATGGGAGTCAAAGAACTGAATTCAAATAGTTTCAAGTGCACACTAAATGAAATAGAAGCATAAAATGTTAATTAGGAATTTTGAAAAAGTTCAAATTTTTTCATTTGCTTTTGTTTTGAGGAGTATAAATAATTTTACTTTGATTTGTTGTAAAAGTGCAAAATGGTCTATTTACATGTTTTTGAAAAGAAAAAAAATATTTTTATTTTAATTCTTTTAAAAGTTGTAACATTTTTTAACTACATGATTTTTAAGCAATTCAAATTGTCAATTTCTTTTGCTTGTTTTTGAAAAAAGAAAAATATATGACTTCTATGTTTTTAAAACTTGAGAATTATTTTAGTTAGATACATGATTTTGAAATGTATGAATTGTACTATTTGAACGCTACTCGTTGGTAAAACATTTATTGCGCTAAACCAAGTAGTGCCTTTACAAAAATGGCAACAAAAACAATATTTTTGGCTACATATTCATATTTAAATGTAATTTGGTAAATAAACGCAAAATTTAAAACCAAGTACAATAGAATTAATTAAATGTGATTAAGTTATATACGTACTACTTAGTTGGTGCTCAAGCGGGACTTTTGCTGTTTCTCAATGACGGATTTATTCGCAGGCATCTAAATCTTTGATCTGCACGTACAGATACACTTTTTGCAATTTGGAATCTAAAATAATTGATTTTTGGGCAAACCGAAAATTTTCCACAGAATTTTTAAAATTTGCTTAGTAATTCTAGAGTCGGTCTTTCCATTTATAAAAATGCTTGCAATACCGCTTCGTCAGTTACAGTACCTGTAGAAAAAGATTAATTTAAAAACATTTTTCTACCACGTATTAGTCATAGTTCGTTTTTCCGCAGTGAAATTTGCTTTGGTAGACTTGACCTATTTTACCAGAAATCTCTTCATCTAATGACGTGCGATAAGCCAAATTTTCAGGAGGTAGATATGCTATACAACAATTAAATTAAATTTTTCATGCTTTTCTTTATTTGAGATTTACTATTGTTACTTGTACTGGCTAGTTGCAATTGTGTTTATATTCCTGTTTCATTATTATTCCTGTTTTAAATTTGTTTATAATAATGCATCGCATTCGCCATAATTTGCTACAGCCCAAGAGAAAATACAAACTTTTTACAAAATAACATAAGTACAGTATGTTTTAAAATAGGCAGTAAGTTAATTGAATATTTATTGGAAAAATGGGATAGGTCCACCTATAACATAAAATTTTTAATTTAAAATTTCGTTCTTAAATTAACCAAACACGCTTAATTAATACAACCTGGTAGTTCTAATACTATATGCAGATATTAAATCATCGAAATTAGAAATAGGGATTAATAGGAATAAAGCATATTATAAAGGTATAACGCCGTTCAAATTCAAAACATTTTTGTGTTAACACAAGTTGCAGTAACTGTAATTTGAGCACCATTAGCTGGTTATAGGAAAGTCATATGGTAGGGATTTTTCAATGACGTCATTAAGAGGTAAATTCAACTTTAGCAATGTGTACATGTCGTTAGTAAAGAATTTAAACGACTCATTTCCCACGTAGGCAAGAATTAAAATCAGCCATGTTAAATCAAAAGTAAACGAGATAAAGGCGTAAAATTTTTATAGTTACGGGTTTTTGAAATGCGTCAAAAAGTTTTCCCTTTATAAATGTTTTTAAAAGTGTGAAATGGTTTATTTACATATGTTTTTGTAAAGAACAAAAAATTTTATGTACATGTGTTTTAAAGGGGTATCATATTCTGTACCTACATGATTTAAAATAATGTAAAATATTCACTGAATAAAAAATGTACATTATTGTATTTAGAATAGCGGTATTCATGATTCCACTTTATCAATTTTTGGCGTTATATCACTTTCGCACTATAGTGTCACAAAGCAAGCGCGATATAGTGCGATATAGCGACTATCACTTGTCGCCGTGGAAACGGCAACTTGACTACATTCAATGTTTTAAACAAATAAATTTGAATTACGGTCAAACTTTAAAAACAATAATAATATTAGTTTTTGGTTCGATGTTATTTATGCATCATTTGTTACCAATAGCAACAAAACCACCACGAACGTTATAACATATTAAAGGCTGGGGTGTTCAAAATTCTAGACGACTTTTGCGTTATAGTGCGAAACTATTTAGCGCCAAAAATTGATAAAGTGGAATCATGAATACCGCTTATATGTTTTTGAAAAGTGAAAATTGCTCTATTTATGTATCTACATGCTTTTTGAAAATTGAAAAGTGTTCTATTTAATTACCTACATTCGTGTGCAGGGCAGGGTCAATCTAATTCAGTTTAATTTTTGAATAAACCCATAACTTTATTTATGCGTTATCTGCAAAAAACTTTTCAACGAATAGACTCCGACTCATAAAATCTGTGCTCTAGAATATTGCTATTTTTGTGGTACCATCCTACAACGGAGCTCACGTATAATTATTTTATTTGGTACCTCAAGCAGTTGCATATTTCTAGTTAATTTCCTGTAATTAATTTAACTTAAATTTTTAATTGGCGTAATTATGTATTTACAAATGCATGTAAGTATGTATGTATTTACAAATAAAAGAAATTTTTGTAGTTAAATGATTTTGAAGATTGTGAAATTACAAGAAGCACACTTTGCAAACCAAAAGGAATAGAATTGTGAACCAAAAATATTACATTGAAAATGCACTAGCTTAGGGATCGTTCATAAATTATGTCATTAGTATGGTCCGTCGAGAGTCCTTAGTAGTTAGTGGGTTTCAAACGGTAATATTATCATGAATAAAAATTACAAAATTAAATAGCCAGTCCATGAGGTTAACCATTGCAGTATTTCAATATTTGGTATTTACTGTCTGTTAAAAAAATCCTGATTTTTGCATTTAAGTCCAAGTGATTAGTTTGTAATTGTGTTAAAATGATGTCATTACTTAAAGCGTTTGCGAAAAAGCTTGACACCGTAGGAGATTTTAATGGACTTAAGATTTTGTGTTGCCCACAACTGAAAACAATTTTAATAATATTTTGGAATACTCGCATTGAAACTTGTCTGAACTGGCAAGTTTGTAATTGCAAAGTGTCCCATTTAGGGTGAGAGTGCCTAATTGTGGCCGGGTTCATAAAAGTTAAACTTCTAAAAATCATAACTTCTGAACCAGAGCTCGCAGAGAAAAACCTTATCCACAGAAATGTTAGCTGAATCTCGCTTCATAAGAGTAAAAATATTCGCGAATGCAAATTATAGGGCTTTCAAGATACAAGGAGATATGTTTACAAAGTCAGGATTTTTGAAAATTATATAAAGTGCCCTAATTGTGGCCAGGCGAGTCCTAGTTGTGGCCATCCTTAAATTTCTGTATTTCAATACAATTTAAGCACCCATGAGGCTAAAGTAGTAGTAGCTGATTATATTAAAAATAATAAAATGAAAGGGTGTAATTAAATTGTCATTAATAATTATTAACACTGCAATGTAATTACAATTACGAATTAAATGTATGATATGTACATCATGGTGTGTGGGCTTCACGTTTTGTTTTTGAATTTCCTTGTCAAATAATCACATTGTATGGATATTAATTTTAATGATAATGAGCACGGCTCAGAGATCAACGCCGAAGCTATAAAAAATTATTAAAATCTTTGCAATTAAATGCATGTCTAGCTGTGACCATTATTTTTATATGGACAAAAAAAATCACATGCTAACAGAACCAAATTTTTGTCGTTTCTTGAGGCTGACACTTAAGACGTTATTAGAATTTGGTTGGTGGTTATGTAACATAATTTTGATTTTAAAAGTAAAGTTACAAGTTGTATCATTTCAACGCCACTTGGAAGCAAAAACATAAAATTGCAAAATTACTATATACAGCTCTGGTGGTAGACAGCTTCATAACAAGTTAATAAACTGCAGAAAACCAATCAACAAGTATAGGTACTAATTGTAAAGAAAGTAAGCATCATTTTTGTGTTGCGTAAATTACGCAGAGTTAAAATACCGAATAACCAATCTTTTTCATTTTTGTTTGCAAAAAATATTAATTTTTTTTTACTTTTAAATTCTAAAGACCTTAGGGACGTATCCCATGGTCCATAAAATAATATGCGCTTTCCACTCTAAAAAAAATATCACAATTAAATTACTCTAAAATATCTAAACATTTAAATTAAAAATATGTAAATACAACATTTTGAACATCTGAACAAAAAAACTTAAAACAACATAAAACGTTTTTGCAATTTTATAAAAAATTTAAATAAAACTTTTATACCTTCTCTTAAATAACAATGAATTTTGCGTGTTTGACACGAAATAAAAATAAAATGCATAATCTTGTAAAAGACGTTGAAATTTAACAGCATTAGTATTTCTATATCTAGGGTCTTTCACAAATGACGTTATCGATATGGTCATCAAAATCAATCAAAAATTAATTTAATTAAGTCAACTGATTCAAAATTATATTATATTAATTAGTCCAAAGTTTGTTTTTCCAAAAAATTTTGAATTTTATTTATGTTTTATGATTCATATGATTTTAAGACAGTGGAGTGTAGCTAGTATTTCGGAAAACTCGTTCTCAAAAAACAAAAATATGTTATAAAAAACAAGGGCTAAAGCCCTTGTTTTTGGTAGCCTTAACAGCAAAATTAAGCATTTTGAATTTGCCGCCAAATTTTAGCTAAAGTGATATATTTTTGGAACGGTAACAATAAGGCAAAGGTAATTTCAATAGAGACTTGTAAATCTTTATAAAAAATGTTTTAGGCGAAAATTCCTCAAAGCAATTTTCAGTTTTTGAAAAGTACATTTTTTTTTGAATTTCCCGCTAAATCTTAAAACCAAAATTTCTAACCGTAAGTCAATTCAAATACACATAAATGATATACTATTAAACCTGGAATGAATAGGCAAACCTATTTAACTTGTAGTGCCAGCTCAGATCATGATTATTTGTTAATTGTAATTAAAAAACTAAAAGATTTTTTTTTCAAAATTGACCGATGTTAATGCATGATATATCATTTTAAAGCCCTTTAAAAATAAGGAAAAAGGGGATTTAGTTTTAGGCTTGCGACGCATAAAAAAAAAATTAGGCGGAATTTTCAAAAAAAAATGGTAAAAGTGTGTGAGTAAATTCTACTAGAGTTTGTTATTCAGAATGTACTCGTCGTTACCTTTCGAATGGTATATGAAACGTTGAAATTGGTCAAATATTTCGATATCGTGAAAAATCCGGTAAATTATGTAGATAGGTAGGAACAATAATTATTTTAGTACTAATTTCTATAGTAAAAGAAATTTTATTCTGGTTTTAAAATCTATGTTGAATGTGCTGGTAAGTTTGTTTGCGTTAATAATTGGATTTCAATTTGTAGTGCAGGTACAAAAAAAGCTTCCACAGTCAAGGTCATCATGATTTATGAGAAGCTATTATGCTTATTTAAATCTCCCAAGATTTTTTGTAAGTCTGTTTTTCACTATCTAATGATCGACTGCATTGACCTAGAAGTTAATTTTGATACAGCTCATACGATAGTGCTGTAAAAACTCTCATAATTTATGTAACGGCGTTGAACCATGCAGAAATAATTAAACAAGAGGGTGACGAAGTGGCTTTTATTCACTGCAACTATTTTGAACTTTATTTCAGAGCAAATCTACGTACTGCAACACATGCATTTTTATTTACGAATGTTTCAACGGCGTTTCACCAGTACATTTTGCTACTTTTATTGTAGGCATTTCCTTTTTTGTGTCACATAAAAAAAATTGTTAGCATCTTACAGTGGCACTGCTAAATAAAAGTTTTGAAAACTAGACAATTGTTCTGAACAAAATTCAGTTTTTAAAATAATTACTTCTTTTTTAAGCTCGCTGTCTAACACAAATGCAATGTATCTAAAGAATTATAGTGTAAGTTAAACGCTTACGCCACTTAGAATTTTAAATTCTGTTTTACCATCCTTAGTAAACCGGTGGAAGAATTGGATATATATGCTAGCAAAATTGCACTTCAGAAATAGCTGATTAAAAACTACATTGACTGTTTCTAATTTTAGCCGTATTATGCATTTAACTGTTAAATGTATGCAGAATGCAGAATGATATGTGTAGAATGCGAAGAGTAAATTTTGGGGCTAAATAAGATTTAACGTGATTACTAAAAAAACACAATTAGTATGAGAACAGTAGTATTTGTAACAAATAACATTTAAATAGAACATTTTTAACTTTTCAAAAACATGAAAATGAAGCATTTTGCACTTTTCAAAAACTTATAAACAGAGCATTTTGAATTTTATAGAACATTAATTAAAAACATATGTGGAATACGAAAGTCTGTATATAAATAGTAATAGTAATTTTGACTAAATTCATTTACACAGAAATCTAGTATTCCTAAGTACGTCAAGTTTTTACTACGTAGGTATGTTGCTTTTATGATTCAGGCTTGAGCTGCAAAATTAAATTTGAAAATTCAAGACCAAACCATATCACAATCCCTTAAAAAAGATAAGTCATTTTACCAAGTCATTACAAAGTATGGTAGGTCAAAAATACATTATTGCAAAAACAAATTAATGTAGTATTGTTTTACACTATATACCTCAAACTCCTAACAACAAAATTATTTTGAAGTTTGGCGGTTTTAGTTAAAAACTAAAATATATTCATATATCACATGGACTAAAATAAAATTTAAAAAAACAACGTACGAAAATCATATTGCAATTTTTAGACAAATTTATACCAAACAAAGACAAATTTCCATCCTGTCAGAATCAACAACACGTTCTGCACTTTAAAAAAACTAAAAATAAAATGTTTCCCACGTTTTAAACAATTGTAAATACAACATTCGGCCCTTTTTAAATAAATACAATAATTATTGAAATCGTTTTGCACTTGTTAAAGAAATGCACATGTCACAATTATAACAGTTATATCTGCATGTTATTTTGAATACTTTTTAATGTGTAGCAATTGAGCGTAGTTTTAAAAAACAGTCTAAAGCAATTTTCTTGTAAAACTGGATTTACTCTCCTGCAAAATATTCTTAAAAAATAGTTACTTAGCGCTGAAGTAATACGAAACTTCTACATAATGTAGTTGATGGCAAGAAGAGATATCATATTCTCTGCAATAACTAAATCCTCAAAACCTACGTGACTCTAACAAATCTTCATCGCTTTTGTCGCAAATAATCTTTAGGAATATTTAATCGACGATCAACTGTTACGAGACTTCCACATCATGTAGGTTATGTCAATGACAGAAATCCAAGTGCTTGTAATGCTAATATTTGTGTTCTGCCTCTTGTGTGACTCATACTGTAGCCCTAATTCGTTCAATTTAACTAACAAGGGCATGGTTTCACATAGAACCGATCGATTAAAAAGAGTTATGTCTACAAAAATCAGGCTACTTTTAAATAGTAGGGACCCAAGATCCAAAGTTACTCGACTGTATTGTGCGTTGTTCGGTCACAATAGCCCGCCAAAGTTTACAAAAATTCAAATTTTAATGTTTTGCTGCCTTGAAGCTTCTACAGTTCTCATCCAGTTTCGACGAAATTTGATGTTTTCTAACGTTTAGACTATTTTCTGAAAATTAATTTCAGGATTTTTCAAAAATCAAAATTTTTCATTTTTTCTAAAAATTTTAGAGAAAACATTATTTTTGAGGCCTAATTATATAGACCAATTTTTTCAAAAAATGAAAAATTTTTGCCTAATTTCTGTAGACATAACCTATTAAAATCGACGGGTTCCAGGTGAAACCATTCTCTTGTAAGTGCAATTTTAGAAAATAAATTTTTTATTACGACTAAACACAATGCTACGATCTCTTTATCTTCGTTACTCAGCTTTAAAAAATCCCTTATACGCGAATTAAACGGCGTTGAACTATCACGTTTTATCACTTTAAAATATTCTAAAATAATAATTTTGTCGACGAAAAATACTTACATCTTGTAGTGCTAAACCGAAATCTGTCTTCCGATAAAGTTGTAGAAATTCCACGTATTAATAATTAAAGTGTCAAAACATACAAAAAACGACTAATGCAAGCACGTTGAAGCTTTTAAAATCACTGAGAGATTTTTTTAAGTTAATTTGATGCATGTAGTGCAAGTTGTGAATTACTTTTAATTGAAGGTAGTAAGAACACATAAAATTAAAATGCGAATATCTTAAAATATCTTAAACTTTCTTGAACATCGCAAATTTTATTAAATAAGCATTTTGTTTTGGTTTTCCTGTGGATTCAACAATTTAACATTTACACTTATGTTTCGTAAAGTGTGACGTCATTTTTGTTCGGCCCCTTATATGATGAATGTAGTTAAGTGGAAAATTGAAGTTTTTTAAAACTTTTGAGAAAAATTAAAATATTCCACGTTTCTATGTTTTAAAGAGGTGTTAAATGTTCTATTTACATTGTTTTTCCAAAAGTGCAAAATACTCTATTTCCATGGTTTTTAAAATATTCGAATGGTTTCATTTCCTTGTTTTTAAAAATTGCCAATAATTATTCTATTCAGATACATGATTTTAAACAGTTTAACTGTGATATACTTTTATTGGCGTACATTACGTTTAAAGATGTTGTAGATGCACCTTTGGCTGGTAATCTCTGCTACGATCTATAAAATTAAATGATCGGCGCTGAGATATGCAGAAATTTGGTACACACATTTAGATTTTTTACAAATTTTGAATATAGTTATTCTTAATTTATTTGTGTTTGCAAATCACATTATCACCGTACTTAAACTGTACTTAACAACAACTAAAGAATTTTAAATTTTATAAAAAGAACTGATTGGTTGCCTACAACATCTTTGAAAAACGAAAGGACGTACAGTAATTCAAAAAAAAATTCAATTTCTCACAAATTTAGTTTTTCCAATTAGGTTTTTGTTATAAGTTATATGTAATTATGAATAGAACATTTTGCACTTTTTAAAAACATGTAAATGAAAGATTTTGTACTTTTCAAAAACATGTAAATGGAACATTTTGAACTTTTTTAAAACAAGTAAATAGAACATCTTCCACTTTTTAGAAACATGTAATTATATGAAACATTTTGTACTTTTCACAAACATGGAAATAAAAGATTTTGAAATTTTTTAAACATGTAAATGAAACATTTTGTACTTTTTGAAAGCATGTAAATGGAACATTAAGAACAATTTCAAAACATGTAGGCGGAGCATTTCAAATTGTATAAAACATTGATTAAAACGGATCTAGTACAAACCTAAAAGCCAAATTGAGAGTAACTACAGGCATTTTTTGTGATATTTCGCTACCGACAGTACTGATTTCATCAAATTCTTTAATTCATTCTTATACTGTGTTTACTTACACCCATTGCAAAGCCGCCCAATCTCCGCATATTTTCAAAAAACTTCAAACAATTTGTAAATGGCTTTGAAGTTAACATTACTATTGTTATCATTATTTTGCATATTCTAAATTTATGTTGTATGGGCTGCGGCCAAATCGACTCAATGAATAAATCATTCCTATTATTAATATTATATTCTATAGGCTAAACAGTTAACTTACATGTGGCTTCTTCATTAATGGGAAATATTTTTGATTTCTTAATTGTTGTTAGTTGTTGTTGATTGATGCAAATTATAATTACGCACTGAATTTGTTTTTTTACTGCTTAAAGCAATTACATTGTATCAGAAAATTATTTTAGATGCTAAAAATATTATTCATTTAGATGTTTAGCTATACACTACTACAGCCATTTGGAAAGTACAATCGTAATACAATAATTGTAACTTTTAAAAATGTCGTAACTAACGTTTCACGCATTATACTCTATCACACTAAAGTTGGGTTTAAACAGCTCATTTTACTCCTTGCTGAACATGAATATGATAAAAAAGTTATAAAAAAACGTTATTCCGAGTAGCTATTTAGACGACTTTTATTACTGATATAAAACTGGCATAATCAGAATTATTCTTGATTTATTAATTTTGTACATGCCCCTTATTTAAATGACATTTATCGACATTGCTGAAATCAGGAATAATTCATAAATGACGTTAAAACTAACATGAATAATATTAAAATTAATTAATTACTTTGGAGTACTCATTAATTAAGCTTTAAATAAAACTGACACTCGGCTTTGCCAGCAGCATATCGTCGACAAAGATACAAAATTACCTGTTTTACAACCCAGCTGGAATTAAAATAAACCATAACAAAAAATCATAAACTAATAACTAACGCGTGCAAAATGTTGATTATTACGATGATGTTTTTAAAAATGCAAAATATTTTATTTAGTTTTCTTTAAAAAGTGTAAAAACATTTTACAGGCAATTAGTTTCAAAAATTTAAAATGTTTTATTTACATAATTATGAAAATTTCAAATTTTAAAATATTTACACGCTTTGAGGATCATGATTTTTTACATTTTTTTTAAATGAACAATTTTGTTTTTCACTAAAAATGAATGTGGGGAATTTTGTTTATCAAAATTTATTGAATAAATTTTTTTTTTCAATATTTATTGAGGGTTAAATGTTATCATATAGGTATATACAACACTTTGATCTTTTCAGAAAAAATAAAAAGAGAACGTTTTTCACTCGTTAAAAGCATGTAAATAAATCTTTTTTCACTTCTTAAAAATATAGAAAACATTTTGCTCTTCAAAACAATGTTAAATTGAACGCTCATGCAAATTTAAAAAACTAGTTTTAAAATTTCAGGCATCTATTATCTCATTGGAAAAATGTTATTAAAATACTAAAGTTGTTACTTTCATTATTATTATATTTCAAAACTATATTTACATAGATGCTGCACACAGGCCTTCAAAATTCGTCCATGCTTCCACTAAAAGCGGGCAATTACAAATATAAATTTTCCAAACGGCGTTTACCTGTACACACTTTTCTACTGTGAATTAATGCCTACTTATTTTCCTAGAATTTAAACGCCTCAATTTTAAACTTTATAAAATTTGAAAAATAAAAAAATAGCTTAAACATAACTTGTAAGGCGTTCAACTGTTCTATTTTGATACTTATAAATGCATATAGTACATTATATTCAGTTTAAAAAATACCATTTAACTAAGGAAACACATCTACCACTTGGATTTGAATTTTGCAATGAAATTTTGCGTAGGGTATAATGCTGGTCTCACACTTTTTGTTGGTTTGTAGATAATTATACTGTATTGACCTAAGCATAGTCACTAATTTTTCTTTTACTTTGTTTGCTTAAGCACAACCACATAGTCATTCTGTTATAAATTTTGAAATCATAGCTTCAAAAATATTTGCAAATGGTGATAAAATAAACTTGTAAAATCATTTTGGGAACAGTAGACTTCAATTTGACTCCGACAATGGAACCTTACAGCGCCAAATTGCAATATTTAAATTTACAGTGTAAAACAGTTCATAGGCTGCTAAAAAATATTTTATTAAAAAGAATATGAAAGTTTTTTATAATAGTGTATTGTTAAAAAAGTTAATTTTGTTTTGAATTTTTAGGCCTTCAAAAAATCAGTATTATAAACGAAAAATACTTGAGACTATTTTATTTTTAACTTAATTCGTTACATGTCGTGATGTCGTGCACGTGATGAATTATCTAGGTAGGACAACTTGAAAACGTTCGTAACTTTTATTCAATGATACTTCTCAAAATTTCCTTGTGGAACCAATTATCGCAGGTATATGTCAGAATATATTCAATGATTATTTAAAAGGCGTTTTAGCGTTAGATTTTAAAACTTCTACGTAATTAAATAATCAACTCCAAATGCATAGATCCCAATAGTTTAAATGCTAAACTAATGTCCGGCTTTTAAATAATTTTTGTAGAAATTGCACCTATTATTAGTTATATCAAAATTACAAAAATAAAGTACACCGACTTGCACTTTACATAAAATTGACTTTATTTAGTTATTTTTTAAATCCCGTTTTGTCCCTTTTAGGAACAAGTAAATTGAATATTTTGATAGGTTGAAAAACATTTAAATAGAACATTGGATTTTTATAAAACGTAAATACAACATTTTGGACTTTTTAAAAACATACAAAACGAATTGACGTAAGTAGCAACAGTAAGAGTCATCAATGGCTCTTGTTTTAGTATATTATATTATAACATTCATTTTGCTTACGAAATTATTTAAATTTAAAATTGCTTATCTGCTGTAAAGCTTTACAAAATTTTTATTTTGATAATTGTGTTTAGCTCCAACAAGCATGTGTGCATTATCTGTAACAAAAAAAAATAAAAATTTTGAAAATGCATTATAATTTTACATAATTACAGAAATCAATGAGTTAAAGTCGGCTAAACCAAATGATAAAAAAATACATGTATAAGAAAACAAACAAAATAAACTTAACAAAAATGGAAAACTAGCTAAACTGCTTGTTTAAAACGAGATAATAAATTATGTTTGTAATAGCAATTAGTAGGTAAAAGCTGCAAATGCCTGATATTATTTGATTAATGAGCTGCCTTATAAATACATAAAATTAAAAAATGATATAAATGAGATTAGGGTGAAAAATTTTCAAGCTAGCTATTACAATAAGTCAAAAATACAATACAACATAAATTAATTAATGCAGTACTGATTTATGTAGACTATCTGCACTAAAAACTTGAAATTAACGACAACAACGTTTTGAAGTTCCCCGACTTCGGTTAAGAATTTAAATGTTGTTTTTGTGTTAAAAATCATCATTGACTTAATTGTATTCTTTTTGATATTTTTATTTTGTTCGACAATCAAAACATTTTTTTATCTTTGCTGCGCATTGAAATTGCTGCAAATAGACAGTCGAGCCAATTAAGTTAGGTAAAAATACAGATAACCGAATAGGCGGCGCTAAGCTTCGCACAGATTTCCACTACCAATTAATCTCTTTAATTAAACTATTTTATGTAGATTACATATAATTAGTCTGTAGGCGTAGACTGTAATGCCATGTAACGTGTTATGAGATGCGTGTTATTAAAATACTGTATTTTCTCTAATAGTACGCGGGTCTCTAATAATGCGCGGGTCTCTAATAGTACGCGGGGGGTCGGAGCTCGAGTTTGGATAGTACGCGCGTCTATTTAACACACTATTAAATGCCAGTGCGCGGGTCTCTATTAATGCGCGAGTCTCTAATTAAACGCGGGGGGTCGGAGCTCGAGTTTGGATATTACGCGGGGCGTACTATTAGAGCAAATACGGTACACACATTCTTACAATTCTAAGTACATTTTATGATCTGTAAATTTTTTAGACAGCACAGTGCAACTGATAAATTTTGAAAAATTCTTTTCCATGAAAAATAAGCTAATAATATTAATTAAATAAGGTACTAATAAATTACTAAAGCCTCACTAAAAATAATAGTCGCTCTACTATACTTTTTTAGCATATTTTTTTTAAAGGAAATATTTTGATGGATGTGATTTGTTTTGACCATTTAACCATTTTCGCATTAACCTCATTGCAAATTAAGTCAACAACAAAATTTGAATATTCCACATGGATCTGGTTAAAAAATAAAACCGTTATTCTGAATAGCTGTATGAACGACTTTTATTACTACAATATTTCGTTACTAAAATTAGCTTAATGAGAATTACTGAATTATTCCTAATATGTTTGATTACGCACATCACTTTTATCAATCTGCCCTTATTATACTATGCTAAAACCAGGATAAATTTATTATTGGCGCTAGAAAAACAATGTTACTAGAATTAATCAAATCATTTAGTTGAAAGTCATCAAAATTGAACTGATATTCGGTTTCGTCAGAAAAAAACAACATTAGCTGTTTTTTAACTCAGCTGAAATTAAAATAAACTGTGTCAAAAAATCATTAAATAATAACTAACGTGTGTGTCGCCGAGTGCACATACCAGTATTTTGTGACATTGTAAGTTTTGAATTGCCTGCCTAATTCCTGAATCCGTGGACTGACATTGGGATAGGGAATATGGTTTGTGAAGTGCTACAGTGACATATAGTGTAGCATAAGACAGAAGTCGTAGCCTTGTCGTAGGAATTAATGTATGTACATAGGTACATTGTGTATTGTCTTGTACTACTAGACTGTTTGTGGAAATTGAAGTGAATCCATAAAGAATGTCATCGGCAAATACAGTGCCAGACATGGATGGCATGTGGGTTTAAGTGTAGGGGAAGGAATTTGTGCACTGCCCCAAACCTGTCAAAATGTGATTTTCCTATAGACTCCAGCTTATTATGTACCTGAACGCTATAGAGACTGGATATAGAGAATTGGGGAATTTTAGTAGGAACTTATACGGACAGACTTTTCCATTTCCAATATACCATGAAGCCTGAAAGTTCAATGCTTCGTGGACGGAGGTTCCATATGCTTGTCATAGCATTGTCTTAAATGGAACATCGAACAATTCTACTACCCCAAAGGCGGACTAGAAGCTTCGACACCTGACTACATAGAGAATAATGAAATTAAATATTATTTCTCCCCATTGTTCAAGCCAGGTGAAATTTCCCTTCACAGGCCAATTCTGCAACAATTCTTGCGGCGGAGTAAAAAGGCTACTGTAAATCTGTATAGTAAAAAAATAGTGACGTTTTATTTTAGAAATGCAATATTGGTGCCCCATCAATGACGTATGATCCCTTCCTCGCCAGAGATATAAAAGGACAGAAAAATCCAGCCAAGATTCAGTCTTGTGACCGGAGCTGTGGAGCTTGCACCAGCCAGGTTCAGAATTTACATTACACATACGTGACAGTGCTATCAGAGGGGCGACAGTATTTTGACATTTTACCTACTAGTCTTATAGTACAGTGTATTGTGTATTGTTGTGACTCATAGTCCACACTTCTGACTGTTGTGCTTTGTAGCTATTAAATTGTAACTTTGTCAGTACTGAGTTTGCACGTTTGCCTACAATGCGCATTGTACTAGAAGTTGAGTGCCTGACTACGGCAGGTGTTTAAGCTATTTATATTTCATAATTGTGTTTATAGTTTACACTTTCGTCTACAGTGTATTACTATTTATTTTAATTGTGATTTAGTTACACTTTGACATAAGAGTGTTGTCTAAAGTGAATACATATTGACAGTGTGTATTTATTATTTCGTGACTTGTACATAGTAAAGCCATAGTTTGACTTGTTATATGGGCTTTAAATTGTGTAAATGTTATTATATAGTGTTATATAGACAGTAATAAAGACAGCATTATATAATTTACACTGTAGTGGCTAGAACTTGTGTGCAGTGTATTTTATTTGTCATTTGTCATCAGAGAGACAGATTTGGTTTTTGTCAACAACCATATTTTTAAGCTATCGAAGTGTTGCCGTCGCAACAGTGTGCAAATTCTTTATAATTAGGATGATGTTTAGAAAAATGCAAAATATTTTATTTCGTGTTTCTAAAATGTGTGATAACATTTTACTAGCAAGTAGTTTAAAAAGTGTAAAATGTTTTATTCATATGTGTATGAAACGTGCAAATTTTGAAATATTTACACACCTTAAGGATCATATTTATTAGTTTTTTAGATATACTATTTTGTTTCTTCCTAAAAATGAATGCGCAAAGTTTTGCTTTTTACAATTTATTTAATTACATTTTTTACAAAAATATTTATTGAGAGTAATAATTTAATAAGTTTATTCAACGCTTTTATCGTTTTATAGAAAAATAAAACCTTTGCATTTATAAACATTATGTAAATGAATCTTTTATACATTTAACAAATATAGTAAATATTTGGCTCGTTTTAAAAGAAAATTTTAATAGAACTTCTATGCAAATTTTAAAAAACTAGTAAAATATTTGAAATTTTAGGCATTTTATGTCTCATTTAATAAATATGTTTTGATATTAAATTTAAAGGAGGCCCAGTAATATATTTCCTACGACTTCTCATGAGACTATGTAAAATAACTGCAATTTCAACTTTTTGATAGACTTGTTGATTACAAACTATTTAAGGTTTCTAATAAATGACATGTAACACAAATAGGCAAGGACTTAGTGACATAAGCATAAACGAGAAGATGTTTATTTATATGCTAATGTATGCAGACGACACTGTTATCCTTGCTTATAGTGAGGGTGCCCTACAGCGGAAGTAAGATATACTGAAGGAATATTGTGACCTTAATCAGTTGACGGTTATTGCTGATAAAAACCAAAGTGATGATTTTTGCAAGAGGTACAAATATAAAAGTGAATAGGGCTTTTAGATATGATGGGAAACTTCTAGAAACTGTAAAAGAATATATCAACGTAGGTGTACCTTTTAGTTCATTAGGTGTATTTACGGGGGCCTGGAAATACTTTATAAATAAATTTGTTAGAGCAAATGCTAAACTTTGAGATATTTTATGTAGAAGTAAATGCCTGGGACTCAAGAAAAAAGTTGTTTGAATCAGTTACTATGGCTACACTTATGTACAGTAGTTCAGTCTGAGAGCTAAGATATGCGAACCAAATAGAAATATTTCAGACCAGCTTTATAAAGAAAGTGTTAGCTCTACCCAGAAACACGCCTAATTATCTGATCAGACTCAAAGCAGGAATATGTAGGCTAGAAATAACAATGTTCAAACAGGCTCTACTCTATTTAGGCAACGTACTAGAAATGCGGGATGAAAGAGTACTAAAACTACTCTTTGAAAAGTTAAAAAAGGTTGACGTGCTTGACTCAAACGACGCCAACTACAACTTAGTTAGCCAAAAAAAGAATAAACTAGTTTTTTGTGGTTTTCAGGACATATGGAACAACCTGTCTGCTGACAATATAAATAATAATATAGAGGCAATATTAGAAAAGATGGCAATAATCTCGTACCAGAATGATGTAGAGAGAGCTATATACTCGTCATATAATCATGCATGCATGAGTTACTGTGGGTCGAATCTTGTAGCTAAGTAATTAAATAGTAGACTAAATATTTTTGTAGTTAGAGTATTTGCGCGAATTCGGCTAGCCAAAACTGGAAAAATAAAAATAAGAATTAACTAGGAAAAAGTGGAATTAGATAAATGTAAAATCTGCAAAACATGTAATATGCGGGTCGGTGAATCATTGGAACATTTTCTATTTAGATGTGAACATTTAAGTGATATTGAAAATGTTTATATGAAAGAACTGATGAATGTAGGCCATCTTATAGGTAATAGAATAAATAAAATATTCAAAAATTACGATATTTTGTTTTAAAAAATCTGTTTAATTATATATCTATAGCGATTAAAACAAGAAATGTTTAAGCTGCTGAATAAAGCTAGCAGCTAAATATTTCATGTTTTTAGCAAATATTAGTAAAAACTTTGTAAATATGATTTGTGTATGGGCAGTAGCCTAAAAATACAATAAATCAATACATACATACATACATACATACATGTAACACAAATATGAGATTTTGAAGCAGTGTAAGACTTTTCTCGTTCGAACGGCTGAACGATGCCACGCGAACGGGGCGCCGTTCTATTTTTCTCCGAAGGCATGAGCTTTCGATTTGGAAAGCACGAAGGCCGAGCTTCTGAGTCCGTTTTGCCCCCCGAAGGAGCCCTCGCGCTTTAGGGTGGTGAGGCGTTTTACCATTAGGGAGTGGAGTTGACAATTTCTGCTGGCACAGGTAGGTAGGCAGTATGTATATCGTGAACACAGTATAGGAAGGATTAAGTATAGAAGGTACTATAATATAAAGGGTCTCACAGCTATAACGTCATACGAACTTCCTCAAATTCTGTCTAGCCCTTTACTATTACTATATTAACGATAACAATAATGGTAATACGACATACTATACGACCATACCTATGTTCTATTTTTATTTATTATTACGGAATATTTATAAAGTTTTACTTTTTTAAATAATGATTGTTATTTACAACGCATTTTTATTTGGTTAATGATTTTGACCATATTTTGCTTTTTCTACTGTTTTTAATTTATAAGTTAATTTGAATAAAATCCTAAATAAAAAAAACATTAAAAAATAAAAAAACAAAGGCTACAATTATTTTTTGTTGTTTTAGTTGTTGGAAATTGATAGTACATAGTAAATTACACACACAGTCATAAAATAAAATGAACTTATTAAACTCCATTGATATAACATCACAATTTGATAATTTATAGTATTCAAACATTTCATACTCATATCGTCTCATATAGCCCAGGCCCTGGTAGGCGGTGGGTAAGTAGGTAGTAGGTACTCAGGTACTTTTAGAGTGGAAAGTTGGAAAGGGAAAAAATCTACAGGTAGACAAAATATTATCCGTCCGTCAAGACGGCCGGGAGGTGGAAACGCGCTTTTATGAGCTTCCAGGGACCCACATGAGCCTTGAGTCCGTTTCAAAACGCCGAAAGCTCCATGAGTCCGTTTTTTGCGCCCAAAAATTGAACGAAGCTCATGCGAGGCGAAATGAACGATTATGAACTTTTTTCTTACACTGTTTTGAAGTACTATTTTGATATATTTAAACATTTAGTAATAAAGTATAGATACAAGAGCTGAAGGTAAAACAAAACAAAAACTTCAACAAAAAGCTGGTACCGGTAACTAACTAAACTATGTGGTTTTGAAAAGAAAAATGTTATTATACATGACAACATAAATACTCAAAATGTTTCAGATTTAATTATTATTTGGTTTTATTATATAAGTTGGTATTATTCACATTTATGCTACACTTGCAATCTTAAACTTCCTTGAGGTATTGGTACTACTAACAAAATCCAGAAATGACTTTTTGAACGGCGCTCAGCTTCACACACGTTTTTCCTACGAATTAATTCCTAATTATTTTCCACAAACTTAAACGCTTTGATTTTAAATTTTACAAAACCGATTTACGATACAACTTACAGTTACAAAAATAAATAGCAATTTTAATTAAATAAATTGTTATAAAATAGTTTGAAAACAATGAAGAAAATGAGCTGTACAAAATAGTGTAACTCTGAACCAGATTTGTTTGTTTCATTCGTTTTATAAGTGTCTTTTGAATGTAGTGCGTACATCTTGTACATGGGGTTAAAATTTTACACAAAATATTAGTTTTTTTTATTTGTGGAGTTGTCCACAAATGAAGTCATCGATAAGGTCAATGCGTTTACTCGGTTACTCATAACATACTATATGCTTAAGATTTACGCAAGACGCAATTAGTGTTTTTTTGCGTTTTTGGGGCTGTGAGAATATTGACAATAAAGCAATTACATACTTACTTACTTATGTTGGAGCTGATGATAAAATTCTGCTGATGGTAAATTTGGCAGACGTCATTTACGTTCCGCCGCTTATGTATGCAGTGTATAGTCAGTAAATTTTGAAAATTCGTGTGTATGGAAAAAATGATATGTGTCAGTAATTAAATGGAAAACTGTCGTATGTACTATAACAAGCAGGTGGAACTGCAACCTCATCTCTACAAGGTGTTTAAAGGAGACGAATCTTGCAAATGGCGTTGAAATAAAACACAACATATTAGCATTTCTGTAAGTGGGGTAGTCCACAAATGGCGTCATGTATAGAATCATTGGGTATTTTGATTTGTCACGCAGATACAACAAAAGCTTCCGCTGTTAATGCCATAATTTATTATAACTTTCTATGCTTTTAAAAAGGTGGCTATTTAAGCCGTGCTTAAAAGGGCAACATGATGAGTTCAAAGGGACCAAAAAAATTGGTATACTTGGATGACGTCATTATTGTCTGGCCCCAAAATGAGCCAAATAAAGTTTTAATTTTGTATGTGAAGTACCTGTCGTATCTTTTACCAGTTACGGCTTATTCAAATTGCACATCCCTAACCCATTAGCAGCCAAACGATAAGAAATGTAATCCACGAATATTTAAACGGTGTTTTACCTTTACATTTTGTTACTTCCGGATAACTAAAAAGTGGATGGGAAATACATAAATCCCAATGCTTTTATTGTTAAACTAATATCCAGCTGTTGTGTAAGAAAATAAATAAAAAGAGCTTAACTAACGATAAGCTAACAACTCAGTAAACTGCATTTTTAAAACGAGATGGTAAATTTAGAAAATTAGGGTAAACGCAATTTAGGTAGAAGGCGCAGAATATATGGGCCTGATGAAAAATGGTGATAAGAAGGTGTAGTAGGCAAAATACATAAGGCTCAGCGATGGTTACACAATTATTCGGATTTTTTGAAAGTGTGTAGTATGATAGGTACCTTGCAGTCAGTTGTTTCGCAACCATCAAAAACATTGCAACAGTTCAACGAAATATGCAGAAGACATTTCCGTGTTATTTGGTATTTTAAGCATAATCAAAATATGCGCTACAAAAGCGTTGAGATATAACCGTTTACACTTTTAAATATATATACATAAATTGAATACTTGACAATATTCAAAAGCATTTAATTAGCGCATTTTGCAAAATTCAAAAACTCGTAATATTAACATTCTACACAACTATCTTTAGTAGTTTATTAGACTAGGAGATTAGAGATACAAAAATATTATAAATTAAGATGATGTCATTTGTGTTGGATTCCTTAAGTGGCACGATGTAGTTCTAAAGTTCAAATTCGGTCACAACTTTTATTTATCTCCAAATACTCTAACCCCTCATCATTCCCCGTAATCAAGCAAATTTTTGTGAGATGTACCTGAATGACGTTAAACTTTTACATTTTGATAATTTCAAATAATCGTTACTGTAGACAGAAAATACCTAAATCCTAATGCTCGTAACCGTAATCCTAAAATGGAACTGGTTAGAAAATTAAACGTTACTGTAAATTGTAAATTACAATACCTAGTATTTATTATTATTACATTACTTTGTTATGGACTGTAATGACTTGAGCAAAATTACACAAATTCCCATTTTGTTACGGGCTTGTAATTGCAAAAACTTGGGCTAATAAATCAAAACAATTGTATCAATGGCGTTGAAACAAAAACAATTAATTTTGCATAATTATTCTGAAATTAAGTTTACTTATATTTACATGTTGATGATGAAAAGTGCAATTTGAACCATTTACAAGCTTTAAGGATCATAATATTTGACAGCGTTCTAAATCGAAAATTATATTTTTCCCTAAAAATGCATCTGACGATGAGTCATTTTGTTTCTTCACAATGTTCACAGGCAATGTTGGTGCAGTTGACACAGAAAACGTTTTAAGCCTAATATGAGCAGAAAGCGTAATACCCGTTTTAAGTTTTAACAACTTTAATTTTACTGAAATTGGATTTTAAAAATAAGTTGGTAATTATGTGTACGAAAAAATAAACGAAATAAAATTCCATGTGTAAGAAAATGAAAAAAAAAAACTTAACAAAAATTGAAAATTTAAATAACTAGCTAAACTGCTTTGTTACAAGGATAAGGTTAATAGAAAATTAGATAGCTAATGGCAATTAATAGGTTCAGAAGGCGTAGAATTTCTGTTTAATAATATCTGAACAATTTACATCCTTTTATATTTACCAAAAATTAAAAAAAGTGGAAATGATGCAGAGATTTGGATACACAGTTTTGAAACTAGTCATTAGAAAGTGTAATTAGTCAAATATACATTATTGCATGATAGAATAATCGTAGTATTAATTATTTTGGACTATCTACAACCAAACTCTTAAATGACAAAAATAATTCAAAATTTCAGTATGATACATTGCGTACTGCTAGATTTTGATGTAGATATTTCCTTTCAACAAACACTGTACAAAACTAAAATTATATACTCACTGGCGCTGAGCCATTCTGTTACGCTTTACGATTAGTCAGCTAGGGTTCATCCACAAATGACGACATTGATAGGATAAATGTGGCTCTACTTGGCCACTTAATTACATCCCATGTTAAAGATAGCTAATATGGTAGATATATAGATAAATAATTGGACGTACATAGAAGTAGGGCACAAATGGCATCATATATGTAAAGAGGTTGTTTTATAACTTGTTATTAAACCTGCAAACCGTCTAACGCCGATCAATTTTTTTATTCTGTGTTTTTGTTTTATAACTATTGGAGATGAATGACGGATATTCCAATAGGCATAAACACCAACAAAAATTGTAATCTTGGAGAATAAAGGTAATTAACCTTAAATTACTACTCAACACAATGCATTTAATTTCAATTTATTAATTTATCCAATTTACCTAAACCTGAAAGGTTTGAAATTTTTAAACGTAATAAATCTTTGTGGCTCTAAAAATCACGTGTTAAATATCTTTAACAAAAACATGTAAACATTGAAAAGGCATTATAACGGTACAAGAATACAGAAATCATAGAACCAAAGTCGATTAAAAAATAAGCTTATCAAAAATAAAAAATGTAAATAGCTAAACTGTTTTGTTAAAGCAAGATTGTAAATTAGGTAAGTGGCAATTGGTACATAGAAGGCGCAGAATATCAGCCTGATAATATTGAATAATTGTAATGCCTTATAAATACAGAAAATTAAAAAGTGATAAAAATAAGATTCAGGTGAAAATGTTTAAAAAAAGCTATCACAAACAAAAAGCGATGGATTCAGCTAGGTAGTTGACAAAAATAGCGGTCCATAACTTCCAGAAAGTCGGTTACAAAATTAATTTTGACAAATCCAAAATAATCAAAATAAAACAAGGAAAACGGTGCGAAGAAGTACTGGAAGTGTTTCCCGGATGTAAAATTCTACCAGTCAGAAAGGAAGAAAGATTGAAGTACCTGGGAGTCAACTTTAACGACGAAATTATATTTGACCCAGCGCACACTATAAAGAACTTGACGAAAGATCTCCAAAATCTTGTCTGTTCACCGATGCTGTAAGAATATAGAAGAAGAAAAGAAAGAAAAAAGAAAATAGAAACTTCAAAGTTTCTATTTTACGAAGCAGCTTACGAGCAATCGCCAAGTCAAAATTTTAATTTTGTATAAATAATGTATATGATTGAATTCAGCTTGCTTAAAGCATCCTTATGAGTCTAAAGTCACACATACAGGTACAATGTACAATGCCGGCTTTCAATAATTTTCATCATTTGTAGTGATTAAATAATTTCGCTTTTTTTTAACACTAATATTAAAGAAAATATTGTTTCCTATGACTTGTTATTATTAGACTGCATGAAATAGTGTGTACAAATTTACACGTTTTATAGATTTTATTTTAAAACATTTCACACAAGCTTTCGCTTTCAAAGTTATAATTCATGACAACATTTTACGCGTTTTATTATGTGGATTTTTTATTTTCTACTTTGTCTGTGCATTAAAGACCTTTATTAACATTTACACTAATTTTCCTGGTATAATGTCAATCTCTTGTATTTAACTTTAGCAATATACATAATTCGGAGTAAAGAATCAAAACCACCCATATTGTACGTAAGCTAGAAATAAAATCAGCTATGTCAAATAAATCTCAATGAGTTTAAACTGTTTTGTGAAAACAAAACGTTAAATAAGGAAAATGGGGTTGAGAAGAGAGGAGACAAAAAAGGCTCAGCGCCGGTCATTTAATTTTTCGGAATTTTTGCAAATATGTGATATGGTAGGCGACTGTTAGTTGAGTGTGTCGGTACAAGCAACCAAACATGTCTACGAACGAAATAATACGTAATAAAGTTGTGCAAATTTGAATGTATCTAATTTAAAAATAAACTCGATCACGTTTACAAAACATGGAAATAGAACATTTTGCACCTTTCAAATACATAATAATAAAACGTTTTACACCTCCCAAACTCACAGAACTAACATCAAAATCATCTTTTTATTTAGTGTTTTGATGACAAAGCTCATAATAACTGTAGCTTAAATTGGATATAGGTCATTTTGACTGTTTAATCACAATCACGATATGCTTATTGTTAGATAGTGCTTGTTGAATTCAGTAAAATTGAAATTTTAAAAAATAACCATTTTTTTAAGTATTCCTTAGCACTCGAAATCGCCAAACGAATACCCTCTGACAATTTGCCTCTTGACGAATCTGACGAATCTGATGAAATCCTATCGACAAATTACAGTGACAACACGTCTACAAAGAAAAAGAAGTAACAAGATACTAAAAGTGGGTAAATAAAATATTTTGCACTTTTAAAAAGTATATAAATAGAATACTCATGGCTTTTAATAAACAGTGCAAATACAATAATCTGCGGTGGTAAAAAGCAATACAAATGAATATTTAACAATTTTTAGAAGTATTTAATAATTATTTACAGCATTTTGCATGTTACAAAAATGTTTAGATGAAACAGTTTACACTTTCTAAATTCAATGAGTGTATACAAAATTCCAGGTTTTAAAAGCACGTAAATATATCGCATTTTGAACCTTTCAAAAACTCAAAAAAAAATTAAATTCCAGACAAATATTTTACGCAAAGTTTTCGGCATAGCTTATTTTAATTGAAGCTTAAATTGAAAATGGCGTTGAAACAGAATACTAAATATTAGTATTTCAGTATGTGCAATCGTCCCCAAACAACGTCATCGATAAGGTCAATGTGTCCACTTGACTTATGTTGGAATACTTTGCAAAGAAGAACCACTTACTCAACGTTCAAGCAGACGATATGGAGATCATAGGGTACTGAAAACAGATTTTTCCCAGACCACAAAAATAATTTTAAATTCCACTGCTTTGTTTTAAAAATTAATCGTTACTTTATTAAACCATCATAAACTATAGCGTTCCCACATTTTACATTTTCGTTTTGTTTAAACATCGAACCCATAATTTAATTTGTGCTCCACATAACAGAAAATAGTTTACCTTTTTATGTGACTACAAAACAGAATACAAATAACTCACTGAACGGCAATAAAACTCTGCTAACATTCCTTATACTAATTAATCTCTATTTTTTTAAACCTTGAGCAGCTTACGAGCAATCGGCAAGACTTGATTTTTCAATTTTGTAAAACAATTATAGATGTATGAATACAGCATGCTTGATATATAATTATTGGTCTAGTCACACATATGGGCAGAATGCTTTTAAAGCTACACAGTGCTAAATTGCAACATCTACATTATTAATTTTCTAAACTCAAATATATGATCAAACCAGTTGCCCCTAAGCAGCATTATTAAAACGAGAAGTTAAAAGCAAATCGGGGATTATTTCTTAGTGGGAACTATAACCTATTATTACACAATTACACCCGCCATATGTCTGACGCCGTTTACTAAAAAATTCTGCTTTTTGGTGAATAAAAAATTGCAGTAAATTGAGTGTTGCATTGTTGCGCGTGAAAATATTCATAAATAAATTTATTCTCAGAAAAAGATTCGATGAGGAAATTTTCATTGCCCATGTCGTAATGAAAAATACAAACAACTCACTGAACGGCGTTAAACTTTGCACACATTTCTACTACTAATCCACCTTTTTGTTTCCTAAAACTTTATTTTCCAATTTTCTAACGTGGATGTTTAAATCACGCATTCTTAAGGTTTCTTTCTTATTTTATTTACACATATGAGCAGAATGCATAATTCCCGTTTCGAGTAATCTAAAACTTGATTTTACCTAAATGTTGTTTATTACCTAAGGGTTACGCATTTGAAAAAATAAACGAAAACAATTGGTGCGTAAATTTTGCAAAACTAACTGTAATTCTGATTTTCTCAAATTACAATTTTAAATGGCAAAAATAAAATTGGTTTTATAATGTAATTATAAGGCTTCAAAGTATAAGTATTTTTAACTGAAAATGGATGACAATACTGCAGATAGAAAATCAAATTATTTTACTGGGTACTCCGGTTTTACGCCGTGCAATTTCCACTGACGCATAAAACTCAAAACCTAAATCTAAAAGACGTTTTCCTTAGGGAACCCAAACAAACGAGTAGAAGAAGTCGCAAAGAATTAGAAAACATAGGTTCAGTGTGGCTAATCGATTATTGTATTTAATACATACATGTTAAAGATGCCGTTTATAAGCCATTTCTTGGGAGAAAAACGTAATTTTAACTTTTAAACATTTGATGGATTTTAAAATTTTAAGTAAGCAAACTATTATCCACACTATTAAGCGTATTAAAAAAAATTTCATTCATATTCATATATTTCAACCTATTTAAAGATTTTTTGACATCCTATTGGAGGGAAGTCAAGTTAGATGAAGCGCAAACAGTTCAGGCCATTAAATAGGTCACAGTTAAAATATTTTTGCCATAATTCGATTTTATTCATAACCTATTATAAAATGTACTATTTTGAATCTTCATGTCGGTTTGAATTTATTTTTCTAACATGCATTTAGGTGCTTTCGCTAAATATTATAAGTAGAATATTGTTTCCTATGATCTGTCATGAGACTGCATGACATAATTTGTATAATTTCAAACTTTTTGCAGATTTTATTTTAAAATATATTACAAAACGCTGGATTTTTCCATGCCATGCCTAATTTGTATGCTTTTGAATGTGTGGATTTCTTTTAATTTTTTACATTTCCTGTGTGCTGAAGAATTGTAACATTGGAACTCATTTTCCCTGGTAAAATGTCAATTTCTTGTATTTAGCTTTAGCAATATACATAAATAGTAAGTGAAAAATCAAAATGGCGCATATCCTTTTTCATCTAGAATTAAAGTCACCTACGTCCCATAAAACTAAATGAGGCTTAACTGCTTTGTGAAAACGAGAAATAAGAAAAATTGTGATTAGAAGGTAGAAGGCAAAACACATCTGCAGAGCTCAGCGCCGGCTACTCAATTCGTCAGGTTTTTTTGCGTAATTGTAAATGTAGGTAGTTGTCCTTTTATCAGCCTTGCCAGTATTAGAAATGTTTCAAGTTTAGAACGAGCTAAGCAGGAGGCACTTGTGTTTTATTTGACACTGGAAGCATTCATTTAAATTGATGTTGTAGTATTGGCTCCTATAAAAACCCGGACTTAAATCAGGAGTAAAATGTAAGGATAGCTGTAAATATTTATATTGTAAGGTAGCGCTTTTTAAAATTAGTAAAGTTTAAATTTAAAACCTCTACATTTTTTCAAGTAGGCATCATATTATTGTGTAAGAATTCATAACACCGTCTAGCAATTATATATTCCTTTAATGAAGATTCAAAATAAGCCAATCAAGTTTTTGCTGAAACCATAACGTTCTGTAATTATCTAACGAAATTAAAGTATCAAGATCTTAAAAGTAGGCAAATACAATATTTTGAATTTTTTAAAAGCATTGTAAATAGAATAATTTGCAGCGTTGAAAAGCACATAAATAGAAAAATGTACACTGTTAAAAAGCATTAAAAAGGGAATACTTTGCAATTTCCAAAAGTTTGTAATATAAAGCATTTTACACTTTAAAAAAATTAATAGATAGAGCAGCTTACACTTTTAAAAATATATACATAATAAAATAATATGTTCCATTTTTGAGAATCACGTAAATATAAGCTCATTTTGCACCTTTCAAAAATTCGTCATATTAGCATTCCACGCAACTAGCTAATGCAGTACTATTGACATAGCCAATTTTAATTTTAGCTTAAATTGTGGAATACGATGAAATAATACACCAAATATTAGTATTTCTGTATAAGGGATCGTCCACACAACAACGTCATCTTCAATGTGTCCCTTTTAGCTACTGATGAAATCCATGGTAAATACAGCTATTTACGTAATGATTTAGCTGATTCCATGGAGATCATTGGGTTTATAAGACCAAAACAAAATAAAAATACTTAAATTTGGATGACGTCATTTGTGTTTTGCCCCTACTGTGGCACAATTTAATTCTAATTCATTCGATTAAGAGCAATTCGCAACTTTTATTCAATCCGATTAAACCAAAATGCAAAACATTAGACAATCAAACTCCCAAAGGCTTAAAGTGTCACTGCATTAAATTTGGACGGCTTTAAACAGTTACATTTCGATACTTCAAATAATCGCTATTGTCGACGGATCACGTGTTTGCAATTACTTGCTGCTAAGCTATTTGTAAAATGTAAAATTGAGAAGTTACACTTTTAGAAAACAATAAGAGTTAATTCGTTGTAGCAAGAAGTGCAGAGCTTAGTGCCGCTCAGAAAAATATTCGCGTATTTTCCGTTTCATGGTGAACATAGATGAATCTTCTTCGAATATGGGCAATATGTAATTCGCTTACAAAAATAAATGAGTGAAATAGCAAATGAAATAAAAATAGCAGCATCATTATTGCGTTGCATTCAAAATAGTTTGTATATTCTAATTTGTGTATTAATTACCAGAATAGGATACACGAGTCGTGTTCAATGCAATGCAAATGCCAAGAATTATTTCTTTCTTTTCCAATTTCACTAATTTGCTTCTGTAAGCGAAAAACAAATGATTGAAAAAACTGCAATATCTTTATTATTTTGCACTCGTTTTAATAAAAATTAGCAGATTAGTTTTTAAATTTCAAAAACATGTAAATCAAAAATCTTGAAAGTTTTAAAAACATGCACACTGCAACATAATTTACCATTTTCATAATCTCGTAATTAAAGTTTCATTCATTGAATTTTATCTCACTGAAGAAGGGTTTTGACATACCTTATTTTAATTTTAATTCTAATTTAAATTAAATATTATCAAGGACCACAGAAATAATTCTTAAAGTAACCGATTTTACACTTTATTAAGTGTGTATTTTTACTTATATTAAATTTCATAATTTTGGAACTTTCATTTAATAACTTATTTATTATTTTAATGTCTTATTTAAATGAGATTACACTGACTGCAGTATCATACTTAGCAAATAATACAACTGCGTGCACTTTGGTGGCAAGAGCGATGTGGGAGTTTTAAAAAGTGCAACAGTGGTTCATATCGTTATTCTTAATAAATTTGAAAAACTTTTTTGTATTTTTGGGTTTATTTTCAAACTGATTCTGTTTTTAAAAAATTTATCTGCCAAAATTCAAGCGTTGATGGTAAAAAAGGTTAGAATACGAAATGTTAGTTGGTCTCTCAAGGGCAATATCCTAATTACAAACAATAGTACACTCATCTGCATTGTACAAAAAATTGACATTATTATATTATTTTTTAAATTTCTTTATCACGTTTTAAAAACAAGTAAAATTCAAATGGAAAATTAAACTCTTAAAAAAAGTAAATACAACATTGCACACTTTTCAAAAACACGTAAATAAATAATATTGCATTTAAAAAAAAGTACAAAACAAAAGGACGTATATTATAGTAACACTTATTTTGATAAAACTCTTTTAATACAGATTTTCACACTCTTTTAGTATCATGATATATAGTAATTATATATAGTACTATAAAATAATATTTTATAGTTTTATAGATAGACCATTTTGGTTTTCACTTAAAATCGATACTGTTTTAAAATATAATATTTCTTTTTGAGTTTTCAAAATTCCACCATTGACTTTTATTATTACATTATATCCATTATTATTACTTAAAAAATAATATTGCGATGCGACGAAATACCTTAAATTTTCATCAAACTCGGTTCTGAATTTTATGGTCTTCGCAGCAAAAATTGAAAGCTTAAAAATGGGTTAATTAGAGTGTTGATTTATTTAAATCTAGGAATTTTAAATTTCAAAAAACTCCTGGAACAAATCTTAACAGACCCATTTTGAAATAATATATGGGCTACGCTTTTCCTATTTTGACCTGTTGTTTTCACAAAATACATTACATATTGTGCCGTTTAGTCGTGATCAGTGTTCTGCAATAGTTAACTTTATGGCATGAAGCTCGTTTTTCACAATGTGAACTATTTTTAAAAAATCGTAAGCTCAAACGCGCTTCATCGCGCTTCGTCCAGCTTTTGTGAAAATCTTTTGAGCTTCGTTGAGCTTCATCGCGCTTCGTTGAGCTTCATTTTTCCACTTTTATCTTTTTTCCACCTACCGACTATGTCGAACCCCGACGATAGGTAAAATTTTTTGTCGTGCAATGTACTTTACTTTAAGGCTTTAACAAGTATTGATATGGAAAGTGTTATAGTGTATAATATATTAAAATATTAGTGTGCATACTATTGTCTTTGAAATTATATTTATTCAATTCAAGATTAGACAATTATTCTATTAGTTTAATAGTACATATTTAGTGTATATAAATATAAGTTAATAAAGTTCAGTTTGTCTACAACAAATATCGAAATCTGTTGAATATGAACCATATACTTCTATACTTGTACTGTTCATGTTTATAGTAATAGTATTATGTAAATTTCAATAAAATAATTAAAAATAATATAGCATATAATTTGTTAAGGCATAGTCTGTCCGGCATATACATAAATAGTGCATTCAGCATTATCACTTACTCTTAAAAACTTTAAAACTTAAAGAAAAAAATAAATAGTATGCACCTTGACTTTGTATAATATTAATTTAAATTTTAAAAGCAATATATTTAGAGCTAAAATTTGAAACTATACAAAACAGATTAAAAAAAAATGATAAATTGCATCTATCGCATGTAACTCGATGTCACTTGTCATCAAGATCCAACTTCTTACAAACTGAGTCGCGTCTTCGTCTACTTCCGTTACTGTTACCGTCACTATTCCGATTCCGATGTCTAGTAAAATTGGTAGTTAACCCAATAGAACGTCTAAATTCTTCGTCGTCGTTGTCTGAGTCCGAGTTATTCAATCCAGACTCAGACTCGGAGTCAACAATTGAAATATCTCCGTCACCCTTGGTTTCAGTGTTCCAACTGCTACTAGCACTAGCGCTGGCTGTGTTGGTGTTAGTTGGATTGTGCAAAAGCATATGCCGACGAAAAACGTCCTTTCTACTTAATACAGCATCACAAATTGACCATGCATATTTAATGCGAGCTTTAGTCTGAGGGATTTGTTTCTTGACTTTGACTTCGTCCTGGTCCTGGCTCTTGGTCTTCACCTTAGCCTGAGATGTCCACGTCCCTGCTGTTTTTGCTAGTACAGAATCTGGTGTTGCATTTTTGGTTGAAGTCGGGGTCAATATATTGTTGCTACATGTATTCTCATCTATATCGTCATCCCCAACTCTAACACAACTACTGTAGTTTTCTTCACCGTTTTGCTGCTGATATGTTGGCTTATTATAATGAAGCAACCAATGTCTACGAGTGGATTGAGAGTGTTTTAAAACAACTCCGCAACCGCTATAATTACATGAATAGGTACATCCCTGTTTCAAGACTATTTTAGTAAATTGCTGATTAATAATATCACGTGGCACAAGGTCGGCTAAATTAAAATGTACGTTAATAACTCCAGCGTCGTTTTTATTAATAGTGCAACTTTTGATATTAGCATATTTACTGCGTTTGCTGTCATCTTCATCTTCATTCCTAATGTCAGCGTCGTTCTGTTCGCTTTCACTGTTATAAGCGTGAATAGAATTGGCATCAGGAGTGAAATTATTGGTACCAGGAGTAGAAGCGGGGACCGATACAGGCGATACATTAGCTTCATTTAGTTTGAGTTGTTTTAGTAGTGGTGATGGCGTAAATAAACCCAAACTTGAAGATGACAGACTTTGAGAAGGTTGCGCTGTTTTTAACTGAGGTGTCAACAATGTAAGTTTGGGTGGTATTTGAAGTGAGTTCATGACTGGAGTAACAATAGGTGACATTTTATTTTGTTGGATTACTTTAACACGCTTTGGACTCTGTTGAAGTGCCAACCTTCCTGCTAAATCTGAATCTTTGAAATAGTTGTGGTTGTGACACCCTATATGGAGTGTTAGGTTTATTGCTGTTGTAACTGGTGTTTCACTAAGATTTGTACTGTTTTCGGAAACCTTCAACGACGTCAGACTTGAAGCAACAGATTTTCCTAAATGTGGAAATAATAAAATTAACATACATTTAGTTAATATAATTTCCTTAAAGCAATCTAAAACCTTTTGGGTTTCAGAAAGTAAAAGTTTGATATATTTGAATATTAATTATAATTATAATTTTGTAGTGTTTGTATGCTACTTACGAATAATGTCCTCAATGCTACTGATTTCAGCTTGCGTGAAACTTAAAGAACTGCTAATACCGGGATTAAAGGAACATGTACTAGACACTCCACCCCGAATCGGAGTTTTAGGATTATGCGCATCTAGGGACTGAGAGTCGGACACGATTTTTCTCTTTGAACAGTTTAAACTGGTTTTGGCATCTACATCTGAAGTTGTAGTGGGTTGTAAACCTTAAGATTGTTGTAATTCTAGGGTTGCAACTTCTACATCTCCATTTTTGTCGTCGTTGTCGTCGTTGCTTAGATTCTGGCACGATTCTAATGGAACAGACAAATTGTAACAGAACATTATATAAGTATATCCGTCAAACAATGTGATCGTAGCAATGCAGTATTTATGTATTCTAAGATATCAAAATTTCTTCAATGCATAATAAACTAAAGGCAACAAATTTATAAATTATACTTTTGAAGACACCAAGTGTTAATAAATAACTTACTGTGATCCTTTTCAATCAATTCTTCGGTTCTTTTTTCTTGCACGGTTTTAGTAAATATTCCTGCATAGATGCTTTCAAAATCATCCCCATCCTGAATGTTCCGAACAATTGGATTGTTTGCTGCTATGGATTCGTAGTTGGTATGACTTGTGTTATTGCTAAATACAGTACCAGAATTAAGATCTGGAACAAAAGGTTGCGTAGGAAGATGAAGTTGTTGGTGGATATTTGTTGGTTGGTACTCAGAGTCGTCGTCTACGTCCTTAGTCATCTTTATTTTTTCAGCATCAGCTGCAGGTTTGTTGTTCTTAAAGTGATAAAAACATTGGTATTTAATAACGGTACAAGTACAACTACAAATCACAGTTTAAAGAACATTGTAAATTGTAACTGGTTTATTGCAAAACTAGCAAAGAAACAAAATTAACAAAGCAAATATAAATTTTTAGTTAAACAACTCGCTTACAAGTTTAAAAGAATTTGAGACCGACATTCTTCGATTTTCAAATGTACGCAGCCACCGCAGCACGTCCACACGTCGTTTGTAGATTTATGATAAAACTTATATAACTTGATTAATTGTTGTCAGTTGTTGTATGCATTGTTTGTCTTTAATTACTGTCATTACTTTAAAATTGGTGCTGAGTGCTGGGGATGGCTGTAGTATACTTATACATTAAACATGTAAACATCACTTGGGCCCGTCAAAGTCAAAACCAGTTTTACTGTCTGTATTAGTAGTAGTAGGTAAGTAGGTAGTAGTGTAAAAACTTGCTGTAAAGTTGGGCTTTTAACTTTGTAACTGTAGAACTGTAGATATTAAATAGTATATTTTGGTATTGCAACAATATTTAAGTTGTACTTTTACCTAAAGTTGTAAGTTGTATTGTAACCTTTTTAAAAGTAAACTTTTATTTGCTGTATATATCTCAACGTTAAACTTTTGCGCTTCAGAATTTGTGCTTTATGCACTGTATCCTGTATCTGTAATCTGTATTCTGTATTTTGTTTTAACACTGTTAACATTTATTGCACTGTAATTGCATGTATGCAGCAATTCTGTATTGACATTGACGTAGAATTTTGAAGTTGATTGGAAGAAAAACAAAAAAACTAACTACTAGCAGCATTTAAAAATATTTGAACTATGTATAATGATCACGTGAGCTCGTTAGAACCAGTGACTGTCTGTTTCTGTTGTAATAGTAGTAGAAGTGGTTATGTGATAGTAGTAGTAGCAGTAGTAGTAGTCAGTAGTAGTAGTAGTAGTAGTAGAAGTACTGTACTAACACTACTATCCAGCAGTAAAGTTGTACATTTACATTTATGTTGTTAGATGGTTGTTGAAAATGTTGTAATACCGATGAAGAAAGAGAAACTTTTTGTTTCGTATCCTCCATATTTTCAGTAGCTCAGCTCAACTTCCTTTAAAAATTGAAATTTGGTTTTGTTTATTTCAATATATGCATTTGTTTTAGTTTAGTTACCCATTTATGTACTATTACTATTTAGTGCTTCCAAATCCAATGTATAAATGGTAAGGTTGAAAAATCTGACATAATTTCTGGTGTTCCAACCCAAAGTTTGGAAAAAGTAGGATTTGGAAATCAAACAAATATGGGTCCACTGTGTTTAAAAATATCTAATTAAAGTAGTTTTAATTGCTTACCTCTTACTTAAAATAGTGCTTTAATAATAATTGCAATTGGAATCACCAATCTGAATTAGAAACAGTATAACTGTGAAAGTTGAATGTTAATTAAACTGTGTAATGCTGAATGCAAACTAAGTTGGGTTGGGTTACTTCGGTTGTGGTTGTGGTAGTTGTGGTATAAGTTGTCAGTGTGCAAGTCACTTAGTTACGTAAGCCTAATTAAATACTTGTATCTAGTTGTTTAGTACCTAATAGTTGATACATCTAGTCATAAGGCAAAAACAAGTTACTAAAGTCAGCCAATTCTACAGTACCGTGTGTATACCCATACTTGCAACCTTGATTGTTTGGTTTACGTCTGAGTGCCAGGTATACACACAAATTTTTTTGGGGCGTTGTTTGGAATTTGGAAGTTCAAACTACTGTATAGTTATAGAACCTAATACTGTATAGCTTATATTATTAGGAATGTGAATGATTATGTATATATCACAGGTGCTTGTATTGTATTACACAATACAATATAGCAAAGTGTGGAGTTTTTACTTCATTAAAATAACCAAGGATAAAAAATGAGGCATAGGGTTCATTCTATGTCAATATTGTGTTATATTAATAATTTGTTTATTTTTATTATTTTTATTAATTCATTCTTTATTTTCGAAATATTTATTATTTATTAATTTAATAATATTTTATATAATTAACTAGCCAATGTATTATATCCTAATATGATATAATCATAGTATTATATTAGATTTGGTATTTCCACAATTTCAAGTTCCAGTACTTTACAACTTTTCATTACTTGTCAACATGGTACATTTTAACCTTAAGCACATAGGTACTTAGGTACTTTGAATTTGAATGCACAAAATGTCAAAAATATATTACTGGGCTCGCTAATGTTAAAAAAATTTACCACCCCCAAAAACTTTCAGGGACCAAAGCTCGATTGTGCTTCATCGCGCTTCGTCCCGCTTCGTTAAGCTTGGGTAAAAATTGTATAAGCTTCATCGCGCTTCGTTGAGCTTGGAATTTTACACCTTGATTGAACTATTTGAGTTCACGAACTATTTTGGGCAAGTTAACTTCAATATGCAGAACACTGGTCGTGATGGGTTGTGACTATTTCCTTGGTAAAATAAATTAGTTTGGTAATGTAGTCATTTATTTTAGATTTTTACTATAGTTTATTTTGAGTAGTTTTACATCTTTCAAATATATTTTTGTGCGCGTTGAATAAACCATTTTCAAGGTACCAAGTGTGATTTTTGGCCTCGCAGCATTTCGCTTGAAGTCAGTGTCAAGTACCTGCATGGCAACTCTTGTACAAACACAAAATATTTAAATGACCGGCGTTGAGCCATGCAAATAGAATTATTATGCCTCTTACCAACATACTAATCCCATATTTAATGCACACACTCGACTCCGTGACTATTGTAACTACATACTACATATTATACTTTACATTTACGATTAGTTAGTTAGGTATCCTCTACAAATGACGTCACAGATAGGGTCAATGTGGGTCTACTTGGCCAGCGATGACATCCCACGTTAAAGATGACCATTTACGCAAGGCTTAAACTGATGACAGGGTTATAAGATAGGGTCTCAAAAATGGTGATTTTTGATAAAATCATTTGTCGAAGATCCCTTATGCGTAATTGGTTTTCCTGAATCAAATAATTATTTTAACGCATGCAATGTGTAATTTCCCTACCCCTACCCCTTTCCCTTACCCCCTTTTTTCCCTTACTTTAGTCACTTTCCCAGACCCCCTAATACGTGATGTAATCCAGGTCATTTTGGGTTCCGGTGTCTGCGGAAGTGACTGAGGGGTTAAGCGAAACGCATTTGGACCGACATATGTATAATTGATTTGTTTGATATCACCTGTGTGAACTTAGTGACAAAGGTCACAAAACCCAGGTCACACGGAAGCCTTTGTTCAAAAAAATGAAAAAAAAGTGTTATCAAACGGTGCACACTTTGACCTATAAATGACCTCTAATACAAGAAACATGGATAAAACCGTGGCTAAATAACTTCAGAGAGGTTATTCCTTGCCCTTGTACCTTAAAATACCGGGGGAAAAAATTTGGTATTGGTATTTTGTGTTTCGTATAAACAATTTTGCCGCATGAGTTTTGCTCATTTTTTGTACTTTATTTTTTTTGAAAATGTAAATTCATAATTTTGACGTAAAAATTTGTTGAAATAGAAACAAAATAAAATTCTTAACGCAATAGTATATTGACTTTAACAATCAAGTTGCAGTTTAATACTTTAATTTACATTAGAATTTGAGAACAAGGGGTGTATACTCAATTTTGCGGCTAAGTGTACATGAACTTGGATGCGTTTAATGTCAAACTGCTGTTTTTAGGGTAGCTAACATACGGAGAAGGCATTTGGTTTAAACAATTTTTTTTTAAAGTGTCTACATCATTTTTATTGGGTGCATAAGGTATTGTCTGTGAATAACCAAAATGACCCATATCCATTTGTAGCTAAAAATATTATCCACTATCCACAAAATATTGAAACATATACTGAAAGCATTTAAATAGAATATTTTGCACTTTTAAAAAATATGAATATACAACATTTTGCAATTTTTAAAAATGTGTAGATAGAACATTATAAACCTTTTAAAACATTTAAAAAGAATATTTTGCACTTACCACAAGCATTTTAATAGAAAATCTCACAATTTTTTAAACTAAGTAAATAAAACATTTTACAAATTTTAAAATCATGTAAATAGAATATATTATTGGACATAGCGACCAATGGAGCTATGCGGTAGTAATTTATTTTAAGTAAATAGATTTAGAAATAGATAGTTTAAACACGGAAATAACATTAAGCATGATGAGATATGCGGATGCGATTGTAGAAATAATTTAATAAGAATTTATTGTGAAATACTTTAATTAAGAGAAGCTCGAATTGAGTTATTCAAATTATAGATGGGCTAACCATTAATTGACTAAGATGGTTTTGTGAATGTCGTGCAAGGACATAGTTAAGCAATCGCGGAAATCAATTGTAAATTCTAATGTAATTAAGAATGTAAACTAATAACACAATTCAAGGGAACCGAGTTCTAATCAGTAAGTGATTTGGAACTTAAAAGAGTATCCTTTCGGACTCTGAGAATCACACACTTCAATCAATTAGCTTGTACCTTCAGTACTAGAGAGAAAGTAAATTTTTTATTTACAACTGGCGTTACAATAACGCTTGCCATAAAGACACAGTAAGAACATACAAGAATTTTAAGAAGTTACAGCGGTTATATGAGTTTAGGATTTGTTTTTACATAATAATTTTCCAGCTAACTATTAGATAAGTTCGTATTATATAAATGGTTATGAGCTATACGGCATTTACAACACTTTGTTTTACTTTATCCATTTTATTTAAAGCTAATAAATTATCACGACTTGATTATCAATTCAGTACATTATCCAACAGTCACTTTATTTAGCAATCACAGTTGAACTATAGTAGCACACAAACCACTAAACCCAACAGTAAATAACAGTAGGTAAAACCACTAAACCCAACATGGTGGCGAATACGGAGAACTAACCATATTAGCACAGAGATTTTAAATATTTTAAGCAGAGAATTTCTTTTAGTTTTAAGTGCGAAAATTTTAAGAACTTAATTTATTTGATTTGTGCAGAGAATTTAATTTGAAAGAAGTTAGTTCAACGTGTAAAGGTTAAGAGCAGTAGTATTTATTCATTTCAATTCAGTGTTTACATTTTTGTGAGCATTCAGCATTCTATTCGAGACAGGAATTTATATTTGCATGTGTCATCTACTAGTCTACAGAAAGTAGATGTGCAAGCGAATTTCGAGAACGCGAGTTGGAATTTCGTGCTGAAGTGACGAGAAGTGCGTGAAGAGACAATACGAGCTATTCGAAAGATTGAAGCAGAGCGAAGGACCCTAGTAAGTAATTTAGCGCTCATAGTAATAATTAAAGGAATATATTCGAGCAGAGACAAAGTAGTACTACAGGAATATTCAGTTAATTACGGAATTTTTTAATTTTGTAATTTTTGATATTTTGATTTCAAAGACTCATGAGCGTGTAGGATTTTAGGTCTGATCAATCTAGGAAACTACATATAGGAAATAGATATCTATATCTTTATGCGAGGAGGTTTAAAGAATTTTAGAGTTTAAATTTTTTAATTTTTGCCGAGTAGGGTAAATAATAGGTATTGCGACTTCATCGCTTTATTTCAGTTTGAACTCATATGCACAGCATCCACTTGTTACTTTAGAGTTTATTTTTCAATCTGATTTTATACAAACATTTTATGGCAGATAATTTGAAGCTTAAGGCCTACGTTACATTGTTAGTTAACACTTCAACAATTAAAGAGACCAACGATACGCAATTTAATATTGAATTAGCCACTTTAAGAGTAGATATTTTAAATTTGATTCTTCCGGAAATTACTATTTTAAGTGTGAATACTTTTAATCTTTCACAAAATCGAGACAGTTATTAAGGGGTATTTTTATATTTCTAGATGACATATGTCAAAAAGATACGAAACTAGACAGACATTAAAAGAGGAAGGTAAAGAAATAGGTGATTCAATATTAGGAAAGTATATCGTAGGTAGGCAACCACCGATAGACCCACCAGCAGTAGCCCAACCCAGTTCACCATCTATACCACAAGGCAACACTAAGCAAAGGAAAGAGGAATTTGAAAATTCATTTTCAAATCGAACTTTAGAAGTGGTCAAGGAACTTCAAGACCAGAGTGAGTTAACTTTAGCTTTAGTAAACGAGTCCACAGTAAATAATACCGATAGCGGAAACAAGACAGCGGGAACATCTCAAAATACACAAAGTAAAGTAAACTCAAGTGTAGAGCCTACAGAGAATTTAACAAACGAAGGGGAAAATCAGAACGATAGAGACGACGGTTCATATTTAAGTGCAGACCCAGGCAGATCAGGAAGTAGTACCAGTAATCTAAGTGACGGGGAAGGAGACGACGATTTTTAAATTAGAGAAAATCGGGCACAACCACCCACACCACCAGCAAAAACGGCGGGACTACCACAACCACCGAATATCCCTGGCAACCTGAGTGAAGAGGAGAAAAAGAAGTTTATCACTGATTTTCAATTAGCACTTGCAGAAGCAGAGAAAAAGAAGAAAGCCCAGAAAATCAGAGACAAGAAGGAAGTCGAGGAACAATTAAAACTTGAGAAGAAACTTTAGGAAGAAGAGATGGCGCAATTAGACACCAAAGGATGGACGCCACCCAAGAAAATTAACTTTCGGGTAGAAATAGACGAACCAGGAGCACATTTTGACGATTTTGTTCGGACCATGGCCATTATTGGAATTAAAAAAGAAAATCAGTTGGCGCGATTTGGAAATACCTTGGATAGGAGCGCAGCGACATGGTTTGGCAATAATGTGACTACCCTGAACATGGACACCATGAAGGCGGCTTTCGTGAAGGCTTTCCCAGTAAGCGAAAAATTACTAAACAAACGCTTGCAGCTTCGAGTGATGTTACCCGACGAGCCAGTGGTGCAGTATGTTACGGATAAGGTAGCCCTTACATTGGCAGCCATTCCGCACGCCACGGACCCAGACTACATTAGGGAAGTTAAAAATGGACTGACGCCTCAAATGACTACTAAATTGGCATACGGGGGCAAAGGACTTAAAACCTTTGGGAAATTCACGACTTTTCTAGTAGAGATGGAGCAGAAAGATATGGGTCTATGCGATACGGCTTTAGTGAAGGAGTGCCAGGCGAAAATTGCGGTTTTAGAAGCCAAACTTGGGACAGCTAACAAGGGAGGTTCTAAATCAACGTACGATAGACAGAAGGAGAAGCAAAAATTTCCCCGCAACGAATTTAACGGAGACACTTAAGGAGATGGAGGGAATCGAAACTGGAGAGGCAGCGGCAGAGGACGCGGAAAAGGTGGAGGCAGAGGCAATGGAAGCTAAGTCGAGAAGGACAAATCAGATGTGGATTGCTATACGTGCGGCGGCCCAGGGCATTTTGCGAGAGATTGCCCGAAGAAACCGACACAGAGAAACGATAACAACAACAATAGAAGAGAGGGAGGCCACCGAGGAAGGGGAGGCTACTCAAAAAATAATGGCGAACAAAATAAAAAAAGGCAGGCAAGGAGAGGTCAGAGACGCACCACCAGACTACAAACCACCCAGACAGACGGCATATGTCTATATGATGACGACCGAGGACTCAACGTCACCATACGTAGATATCAAGGTCTAAAATAAATGGACAACAGCGCTTTTGGACACTGGAAGTACCAGGACTCTAATTAGCAGGCAATTAATTACAACCCAGAGGATATCCTACGACTCAGACATCGACGTATGCGGCATGACAGGTGTACCAGTGAAGGCTTTAGGAACAGCAGTAGTACTATGGATCTGGGCACGGGAGTATACAATGTGGAAACAATAGTGATGGACATTGTAGAGCCAATAGTAGTTTTGGGGTATGATTTCTTTTTAAGATTTAAGGTAGCAATGGACTTTGGAAGTGAGCAGATCCGATCACCGATTTTTGGAAATATGCCGTTCTACCAGCAGCAGAGAGAGAAATAGCAGCCATTAGAGCAGAAAGTGACATTTCGTTTCGAGAAAGTAGAGGGCCAAGAACAGAAACAGAGAGAGAGAGAGAGACGATTTACGAACCAGAAGGGAGGACGATCTTTGCCCAGAATTAAAGTTATCAAGCCCATTATTGTCAGGAGAAGGGGAAGAGAATTACCAAGAGTCAAGAGGACCCATGTATTTTCACCTCCGTCCGCTTGCGCAAGCTCATGGACCCTGAACTCTCAAAGGAAATCATGGCCTAAATATTTCCTGGAAGGGGCTCGAAAACACTTAAAAAGCAGCGGAGCTAGTTCTACTTCATCAGAGAAAGGAGACAGAAGGAGAGTCATCAAAAAAACAGAATTGACGACAATGGAAAGGGAGACTAAGACAGCCTCCGGGCTCACGAAAAGAGAGATAGAGGACTTGAAATGCGACAAGGGAGAGTCAACATTAAGACTATTCAGAGTGTATGGAAGGGAAACCTATGCACACGCAAGTCCAAAATTAATAGCTACACACTTTCCAAAACTCTCCGAATACCCAACGACATGGTATGTATCAGCAGGCATATAATAATAACACCGCAAGTACATAATAGAAGGAGACGAAAAAATTGGAAGTTATGTTATTCGAGGCTACAACTCTACATTCTTTAGCTTTGACCCCATGTTCACGATAGAGTACTATACATGTTATTATTCCAATCTACGCGTAAAGTCATTTTTATTTCCAGGAACGCAGAGGGAAGTAGACTTAGCGGTAGCTAAGGATATTAAATTATGGACGGACTCTAACAAACTAACCACTCAGATGCAGAGAGCGATGCGACAAAAACATGGCATGGGAGGCGAGTGTGATCTGTGCAGATTCTACATCAAGGAAAATTGGGTGTGCGAGCAAAGAGGCGATACACGAAGCCCTTCTACAACTGCCATTCACCAATCTAAAGGAGTCCAAAGACAGAAGGAAGGGACTACTACAAATCACAGACACAGTGAAGGAGCGATTGGACAAGGAAAGAATACGGAGAGTAGATGCCGATATGAGAAAAATCAAAAGAGAAAGGGAGCAGAGGAGACTCATTACTTCCAAGGACACAGCTGAATCTATCATGGAGAGATGGGAAAAATATGTACGCGAGTGTGACGACAATTGGGGAGACGACTGTACTATCAATGACAACGTGAAGCTAACAACATCCAAAGGTAAGGGTAATAACAAATCAGTTACTCATTTTTCAAAAGCAGCCACTAAGAATGTAAAGGGGGCGTGCAGCAAACATTTTGGTTTTGAGGACGAGTTTGCAATGAAAATGGAAATGATGGAAGCAGCCCAGGCCGAAGCACCTCAGAGCAAAAAACAACAACAAGTAAAAAAGCCCAAGAAGGTTGAGTCTACAGCAACATCAAAAAATTTAAAGGGAGACTGCAGCTATTATTGCTTTGGGGAAATGGAGGCGGCTACTGAGGAAATGTACAAGGATATAAAGAAGGCAGAACGAGAACACGATACAAAATTGATGGAAGTACAGCTACAACAACATATAGAGGACCAAAAAAATCCTGAACAACAGCTTATTAAAAAAGATGTCGAATAGGCATATGTGCAGCTTGAGCCTACAGACACGGACAGGAAAAATTTGGAAATAATTAGAGAAGCAAACAAGAAGCGAGACGAATGGGAATTCAATAGGCTCGAGGCACGGCAAAAAATAGATGCATGAAAAAGTGAAAGGGAAGCAGTGACGAGACAAGGCCAGAGTGTGAGCACCATCAAAACACCAGCAGAGGCAGAGGACAAGGCCTGGGACATAGTAGTACTGAACGTAGAAAAAGAGGAGGAAATCACTACACCCACTCCACAGCCCACACCACCACCACAGCCAACGACCACAACTGGAGAAGACATAACTTGGGATTTGATTGCGCCTATGAGAAGCTTGAGAGTACATGCTAGAGCAGCGACAGTGACTGAAAGAGTAAGAAAACCAGGAAAACTCATGTAATTATTTTCATTGGCAATGCTTTTTTTGTGCTTTATAGGGCTGACCAAGGCGAGACCATGGTGGTTAAACCCATTTAAAAAAACAGGCAGACTGGGGACGGGTTTCAAGGGATACGCTTTAGTGCCAGCAAGGGTACCCACTGTGAACATGGTCTTACCCGCCAGTCCAGGCACGATTAAAAATCTACCCAAAGGTGTGGAGGCGACAGGCAAACAAGCATTTAAGGCTGAAAACATATCTCAGCAACGAAAAAATGCAACGATGGAAGCTCAATCACCAAAAGCAGCGAATTCAAATTCGTATTCGGACAAGGCTTTGAGAGAAACACCAGGCAAAGGCCAGAAAATTTTTAAGAGAGAAGACACATTATTGAAAAGCGGAGATACGCCAGCGAGGACTGGAGATTCCATGTCTCCCAACGCACAATCAGTATATCAAGGATGGTCACCGCAAGGATCACAGGGCTCTGCAGTGTCAATTCCAGGACCACCAGCGACGTGGGGACAGAAAATTAAAAATGTTCTACCATCTGGAAGTGCAGTCGGGACAGCAGCGGCCCAAGCAGGAGGACTAGCGGTAGTATTAACGGCAAGTGATCTAATTAAAACGGGCGCTATGACAGCGATGGGGATAGGTCCACAAGAAATTTCAGCACCTATTATCAATAAAACAATAGTAATTTCGAACGACATACTGGACAAAATGTATAGACCCTATGAAAATTACGAGCCGAGAAGCCCCACTCGAGGAAACAGCGATGACGACGACTATTCGAGTTCTGATGAGGATGCGTTAAGGTTACAGGTAGTGCCAGCGTGGATGCCAGAGGCAGTTAGAACAGCTAACGAGACACACTTTAATGGTACACTCAGAAAGCAGTTAGCAACACCATTACCAGAGCTAGGAGCTTTATTATGGGAAAATAATAACAAAGTAGGGAGCGTAACGGTAACTGACAGTAATTGGACCTATATAATAACAATGGGTATTGTCGGGTTTGCTATTATGGCCATGTTATTTTTTCTAAGTTTGTGGATGTACTTGTGTTACGGCGGCCTACCATGGAAGGTCCAGAAGTGATAACCAGTCCAGAAAAAGCAGAAGGACCGAGAGCTGAAGCGTTTTAATCCAATAAGACTTGAAGCACCGATTATAGAGAATGAACCCTCAGATGACGAAGTATTTTTGAAAGATATCGAAGGAAAGGACTTATGTTTTTATAAGCCAAAGGACAGAGAATCATTCATTCAAGCATTGATTGAAAGACAGGTACAGATGCAGGTTGACATCAATGAATGTTACAGAAAGAAGCAAGAAGAAGATGCAAAAAAGGACCAGGCAGGCAGCAGCGGCTTGAATCCAAACGCGAGCAGTTTTAGTTATTAGTTGAAAATTTAATTTAAGAAAATAGTCGTACCGTGACTAAAGGACTAAGGTAATTAAGAAGTAATTTATTTTTTACACTTATATGTAAATTTTGAAAGTGCCAAAATTTTTAGCAATTTTGAGATTTTTGAAATTTTTTTTTAAAACCTAAGGGGTGAGTTTTAAATCACGGGTTGATTTAAGTTTAGGGGCGAGGATTATTGGACATAGCGACCAAAAGAGCTATGCGGTAGTAATTTATTTAAAGTAAATAGATTTAGAAATAGATAGTTTAAACAAGGAAATGACATTGAGCATGATGAGATATGCGGATGCGATTGTAGAAATAATTTAATAAAAATTTATTGTGAAATACTTTTATTAAGTGAAGCTCGAATTGAGTTATTTAAATTATAGATGGGCTAACCATTAATTGACTAAGATGGTTTTGTAAATGTCGTGCAAGGACATAGTTAAGTAATCGCGAAAATCAATTGTAAATTCTAATGTAATTAAGAATGTAAACTAATAACACAATTCAGGATAACTAAGTTCTAATCAGTAAGTGATTTGGAACTTAAAAGAGTATCCTTTCGGACTCTGAGAATCACACACTTCAATCAATTAGCTTGTACCTCCAGTACTAGCAAAACACTTTGTTTTACTTTATCCATTTTATTTAAAGCTAATAAATTATCACGACTTGATTATCAATTCAGTACAGTATCCAACAGTCACTTTATTTAACCATCACAGTTGGTCTATAGTAGCACACAAACCACTAAACCCAACAGTAAATAACAGTAGGTAAAACCAGTAAACCCAACAATATTACTATTATCAAAACCATGTAAATACAACATTTAGCACTTTTTAAAAACTCCTGATTAACATAGTTACTAGCTAAACTGAAACAGAGGTGTTTTTTGAACAATTTAAACAAGCGTTAATTGGCCTTTATAAAATTTGTTTTGGAATATTGTTAGATATTATAATATGACACAATTTGATTGGAAAAGTTTTAAAATAAAAATTAAAAAGCGTAAAATGTTCCATTTACATATTTTTGAAAAGAGTGAAATGTTCTATTTATATATTTTTGAAAAGCGTAAAATGTTCTATTTACATATTTTTGAAAAGCGTAAAATGTTCCATTTACATATTTTTGAAAAGCGTAAAATGTTCCATTTACATATTTTTGAAAAGCGTGAAATGTTCCATTTACATATTTTTGAAAAGCGTAAAGTGTTCTATTTACATATTTTTGAAAAGCGTAAAATGTTCCATTTACATATTTTTGAAAAGCGTAAAATGTTCCATTTACATATTTTTGAAAAGCGTAAAATGTTTCATTTACATATTTTTGAAAAGCGTAAAATGTTCCATTTACATATTTTTTGAAAAGCGTAAAATGTTCTTTTTAAATGTTTAAATATTTTTGTAGATAGTATATATTGTTTTTAGCTAAAAATGGATATTAGTCATTTTGCTCCTTGATGGAAAATTTGCTTGTGTTTACTTTTCTTATGGTATTGAAAGTTTGTTGGTGCAACCAATAATTAAATTGCTTTGTTTGCATGAAGAGTCGATGGAATGGGCTCAGCGGTATGCAACTCACCGTAATGTCCAATCCCGGACGTCTCGTGACCCCGAGTGACCAGAGTATTGACTTGTACGCTGTTTTGTAGAGAATTTAATTGTGCTTATGGACAGCTTCTTTAAATTCTAATCAGTTGAAATTTGCGCATGTACATAGGAATTTAGTGGTGCAAGTCGTGATTTTTCCATGTTATCAAACGGGGGAAAAAGTTGATATGAGGTTGACCCACCTTCTTCAACACTACCAGTGCTACAGTGACCTGATGATCAAAGTTAATGATTCTATTCATAAGTAACAAATGTGAGAGTACCCATACTAATTTTTACATTTTTGCGTTGCCTTGGCCGGGAGATATTGCTTTTTGAATTTAAAAAACCGTGAAGTGAGTTTAAAATTTTGAGACACCCGGTTTTTGGTTTTTAATTATTTGCATGAGAACCACTTGACCCCTGGGGGTCAATCAAAGTTAATTCCTAAATAATAGTGGGTAGGCATCTAATAAAAAATATTTCGCTGAAAAATTCCCTCTGGAAGGGAAGAAACCCCCATAATTGGGGGTGAGTTCAAAATTATGAGACATACTGTACAATACGGTTATAAATTATCATGAACTCAAGTTGTTTCGTTTTGTTTTAAATCTTTATCGTTTATTTTCCTGCATATTTCAAGAGGCCGTAATTCGTTATCTTGATGTTGTATGACGCAGTGTTAAACAATATTTCACTAATTGGCGTCAAGCTGTGCACATATTACCACTAATAATCAATCGATTTTGTCTCACAACTGAATAAACTGAAACGTATCGATTTTACAAAGCAGCTTAGCAGTTTCATAAATGATGTCATCAAAATATTCTCACTTCTGAGGGCCTCTGACTCACCTGCCAAAAAGCTAATCTATTGTGTACATAGCTATCTTATACATGGGATGTCATCAATTTCCCAATTTGACTCATGCAGCTTCCACTTCCACGTGATATCACTTATAAACAAATCGTTGACGTAAAATGATAATTATATTTACTGGTTTTTGAAAGTTAAACTAGGTCCTATCTACACAGTTTTAAAGATTTCAAAGTGTTTTAAATTCCATTTTTTTTAAATGTGCAGTTTATACAATAACTTTACCCGCAGAGGTTAGCATACAACTCCAGGTTATTTTATTTCGGAAGGTGTACTTATTTTGCTTAAAACAGATCATTAAACTTTTTACTTTTATACAAATTTAAAAAAAAATACAATGGAGCGTGAGATTTCATTATTTTGAACAAAGCTTAATAGGCATTTTTGAATAGTACAAAATTAATTATTTCTGTTAGCTCCACAGCTAGTTTAAGAATTGAAAGGAAGCCTATGAATAAGTAAGACTAGTAGATAAAATAATGTTTGTGTCATTTTAAGTTGCGTTATTGTACAACGTTAAGATTCAAAACGACCCATTTCCAATTTTTGCTAACGATAAGTATAAAATACATTTTCTACAAGCATGTCAAATAATGGTAATTCCATTGATTTAGGTCGGGAATTTGGACCTTTTTGAAATTATCATTATAGATAAATTGAGAATTTGACTGTGAAACACGTTGGAATATATCTGTAGCTAGCTATCGATTTTTATGTTATTAGAAAAATATTATAGGAATTTAAAAAATTACAGAGTTAACTAGTTAAAGATTAGAAGAAGACTTTATTTACGCAATGCAAAAGAGAGTGACACGGTATGGTGGGTCTAAAAATTTCGTAAATTTAAGGGACGTCATTTGTGTTCAGCCCCTCATGTGGGGCAATGCAACCAAGTTAGTTGTACTCGTTTAGTTAACTTGAGCTCCTTTTATAATTATATATTAATTATTCCTTGCAAACAACTTAACTTCAACAGCATGGCTACCGCACAACTGGGCGACTGTAGTGCAACTGTCATAAAAAAAATGTAAACGGCAATAAACTATTCCATTTTGATACCTCCAAGTAATCAATATTGTTCAGAGAAAGTAATAAAACAATAATGCCTATAATGCCAAACTGCCAAACCAATATTGGTTTTTCGATAAAATTGTAGGAATTGCACCTAAAATACCAAAAACACAAAAACGAATAAAGTACACTTATGATCTGCATTTTACAAAAACTCGTCACTAATAATTATTTTTCCAAGTCACGTGATTAGTTTTTTAAATCATGTAAATAAAACAATTTGCACTTTTTCAAAAAGATGTTAATAAAACATGTTCATGCGGAGAATTTAAAGTTTATTATGAAAGCTGGAAACACATACTTCTTAATATACTTTGAAGAAAATGAGAGGTCAAAGTTTACTCAAACCATTTTAAATAATTCTCTCAAAAATCTTAATGCACTGTCTTTTAAATCTGTCCATAAATTAAAACATCAAAATCTCTGAAGTATGTAAATAAAACAATTTGCACTTTTTCAAACACATGTAAATGGAGTATTTTTAAATTTACTAAAATTAAAAATTTTTGTGCTTTCACCTAAAACTGTATGTATTTTGAATAAAATGTATATTTTAAATTGACGCGCCGCTTGTGATGCAAAGTTATTAAAATGTCGTTAACGTTAGTCAACGGAGCACAATGGAAATCGAGTTAAAACAAGAATCGTATTCTCCCCCGCTTTAGGAAGCGGGTGGGAGGCCATCCCTGAGTTTACCTTACCTCCTTATGTCAGCATTAGGGATTTATTTCCCCATTTATTTATGAATTTATGATTTACTATTTGTCCACCCATATTTTTATTTTTAATTGTATATTAGATATTTTCAGATGGTAGATATAGTTTATTTACGGGGGTGTCCACCACTCTAGTTAAGGACTAGAGGCCATGGGGAGGGAGAAGCTCGGCTACTGAAGACTGCTGAGTATCTCAAATATAGCTACAATAGTAAGTTACGTTTTGGATTTCATTTTAATTTTAATTTTAATTATTCATTTTATTTATATTTATTTTATTTTTGCCGATGAAGATAGTTGGGGAAAGTATCTGGACAATGGACCAGCCTGCAAGCGAGAGTCACTGTCCGTGGTCATGACAAACCGCCAAGATCGGAGAAGAAGGCAAACTCATAAACTTGATCAGAGTTCCAGGATCGCTTTCCTCGCTCTTTCTTTTATTTTTCCTTTGTTTTTAGAACTTTTATTTTTTTTATGAACGGATCCAGGTCCCTACGATTACGCGCGAGGAGTCCCGAGGAACTACACTCGACGTCTAATAGTTATGCTTATAATTTATTAATGAACGCCAATTTATTTTCTTAAATTAATTACTTTTTAGGTTAAGGATGATTAGAGGATGTGAATTGAAAATAGTACTTGCCAATTGAATAAGAACACGAACGATCGAAAAGAAGAAGTAAGTTTTATATTTAATTTTATATTAAATCAAAAAGCAAATAAAATTATAATTAAATTGAAATAATACGATTTTCTCCATACGGCAGAAGCCCAGAAGCCAAAGGATTAATGATTAAAAATTTAATTTATATAATTTTTGTTTTTCCTATTTAGGTCTTCGTCTACACATTTAATTTTTATAATAATAATTTTAAAATGATTTCCTTACGCGCACTGCTATAGCAGTGCCTATAGTTTCCGAATCCAGGTCCAGATGAAGTACAGGTAATTCACTTATATTAATTTTTGACTTTTACATTATTAATTTGTGGTCTATGGACCTCAAATAATACTTATAATAAACTCATCGCGAACTTACAGAGGGGAATGGCGAATATGGAAACCACGAGGCACAGAAAAATGATTATATAATAGTTTTTACTACAAATAATTTTTCTATTTCTTTTAGGTTTTCGTTGATACTAACAGATACTCTGGGGATAATCCCCTTGTAATTTCGTAATTACCTTAGGAATCTTCATATTCTCCCTTCCCTTCTACGAGTTTTTCTTTTGATTTTCAGGAAAAATAAAGAAGATGTAAAATGAATTCTTGAAGCTGAGTTCCGTCTGGAGCCAATTATGGAACTTTCTCTCCTCGTGGATTCTCTCGTGGAACTGCCTTAGCACGCTGAGCTCTCCTTCTTCCTCGCTTCTTTTTCCTCGAGATGATTTTTTGCCGCAGGGCAGCGTCTTATTTTGATTCATCTTTTGGTTGATAGGCGAAGGATTGAAGGATCGCGAGTTGTATCTTCTTTTGATTATCTCTTTCCATGGGTCTCACTCCTTTTCTGTCAGATAGCCGATGCTGTCTGGAAGATCTGGAGAGAACCTATGGGAGCGAGAATTGTGGAATCTATTCCCTTCTTAGAGTAATAGTGCAAAATAAATAAATAAATTTATTGTCGATTTCATGAGGCTTTTCCAGCAGTAAGCGAACAAATTCGTTATTGAATAATTAAACGGCGTTCGGGAATCTTCATTTATTTTATACTGTTATTTATTAAGAGCTTCACTATTTTGAATTTAAAACGATACATGTAAGTTTGTATTAGGCTTTGATCAGAATTAAATATATTGTATGTTTGGAAGAAGTTAATGTAAGGTTTAAATAGTTTAATTAGTTGCTAATAAATTAATTTATAAAATGTTTATTGTTTGTAAAGCCCTGCCAATAATAATTACTACATTTAATTTTTGTTGTAAATAAGCAATGCAAAATATTATTATTTTAAAATTCCATAAATCCCTGTAGCAAACCAATAGGCCTATTCTAATTTATTATTTGAGCTACTCTACTCTTTTTTAGATGCTGTTTTCAAAACATATATTGCGCGTGGTAGGTGGTGACCATTTAAAAATTTCCTTGTTAGACTAAAATAACAACACACTAATTTATTAACGCATTTATTTTATCTTTGAGATAATTTATTTTGATTACAGTTTCAATTATATTTTGTATCTGTTGAATAAACTATTTTTCTTCTTTAATTTAGGTTTTTTATGATTCATTCAATTGCTATTCGATACAGTTGCAAAATGTGTTATTGACATACACAATATTTAAATGAGCGGCGTTGAGCCCTGCAGTTATAATTATTGCGCTTCGTACCTATTAATTTTAGATTTAATACAGAGCTTGGCTCCATAACTGTTAAAGTAGTTAGAGATTACGCTTATTAGAGCTGATAGGAGGAGGTGAAAGATAAGGTCCCAAAAATAGTGATTTTTTAAGGACATTATTTGCGGACTATCCCTTACACGTATTTGATTTCCTTGAATAAAAATATTATTTACACGTAATTTGTAATTTTAAAATTTTTTTAAACTGTCAACTACAAAAATATTTGGTAGTTTTGTGCCTTCAGTTAAAATATAAAATTTTGTAAATAATGTTAATTATCATAAACTAAAGTGGTTTATGACTTGAACATGTTCTAGGCTTCTGTTCCCGGGGAGAACTGATTCGTAATCAAAGACATAATGGAATACGTGAGATGTTGGCAAAAGGTCTGATTGAAAAGGGATGGGAGGTATTTCAGGAAGTGCATTGTGTTGCAGAGCAGGGTTCTAACAGGCGAGTTGATATAATTATATACGACGAGAAAACAAGACAAGGATATATTTTGGATCCTACTGTAAGGTTTGAATATGGTGATAGTAAAGAACAGTCATTATTAGTTGACACTGAAAAAAGAGAGATTTATGAGCCGTGTGTTTCCTATTTTAAAGAAAAGTATCGATTGAAGAATATCGTGGTAATTGGCCTTTATATTGGGGCAAGAGGATCATTGTCAAAATTTTTTCAAGAATTTCGATCTAAGTTTAATTTACCTTCACAATTATTGGAAGAAATTGGATTATATGCTCTTAGAGGATCCATCCAGATTTATAATCATCATATAAATAATTATTAGTGATAAATACTAATATTTTCGTGAATCACATATTAATACTATAAAATGTTGTGTATTGTATACTGAGTCGTAAGGCTATTGTAGTTGTACAACAGTGACTGAATAAAGTTTGTGTATATATTCTTATTCTTATTTTGTGTAAAACTTTGACTTTGAATGTTTATGCACATTGCAGTACAAGAAAGCAAACAACTAAAGTGAAATTTAGAAGCAAGAAACAAAAAATTTTCTCAACCGGCGTCAGGCTTTGCACATATTACTTCTGACAATTAATTCCTTTTGTCTTCAGGCTAAATAACGTCTCGACTTCAAAAAGCAGCTTAAGGGTCTGAAAATGATTTTATCAAAATATTCACATTTCTAGTGCCCTATGACTCTATTTCGGCTGCATGGCAATTGGCAGTATAGGGGGGGGGGAATTGGCAGTGAATTAACGCGTAGTTAATAGGCAGTACAGTGTTTGCGGCAATAGGCAGTATAAATTAAATGGGTCGAATAGGCAGTATGAATATTAAAATAAAATTTTTATTTTTACAAAATGTTTTGAAAATATGTATTTGTAATATGAAAATGATTAAAAAATTGAGATTTAACGAAATGGCTTAAAGTTATCGAAAATACGAAATAAAAATGACGTTTTATTGAAATGACGAAAAGTTATCTATTGTCGAATGAGTGGTTAGCGACTCGCATTAACAGGTCTTCCGCTATTCCTTCGTTGTACGGTAATCCTTGTGCATTTTGCTGCCAACGAAAATTCAATCAAGTTCCGCTCAGCTGCTAGACCATAAATGTGCTTGCACACATACTACTTTAAAAATGATGAGCATGAGCACGTAGATTTTATCCACTCAGAGTAGTCAAAGTTTACAATGTAGGCCGCAAAGTATTGAGTTTCAAAACTGGAAAATGTTCTGTACCTATGTTGCATCTCCCGTATAATGGATTTGTTAATGCTTCCTTTGCCTGATTGAAGGTTGCACGTAAGATATTTGCAGTTTGTTTTTTACAGGAAGGTCCACAATAGACGGTTGGATCTGTTGCCGCTGGTAATCAGATGTTTGAATGGCCAGCGAGTAAGGCTGGTATCACTATGATTCATATCTTCTAATTCAAAATACGATAAGCTACCATTGTCTTGAGAATGCACGAACTTTTGCCTGACAATTCTTTCCATGAATCACACAAAGTCGTGACCGATATATCCACTAAAGTTGATTTGTTTAAAGACCTCGTCTTCTACTTGTCTGCAATACTTTTCTGAGCTTCATTCAATCATACCAAAGATTCAACCAGCTTCCATGTATTAACTGCCTTGAACCTAGACGGCTTGGCTTGTGAAGACATGTTGCTCTGGCCGAATATAAAAATGAACTGAAAAAATGGACTAAAAGGCTGCCTTACTATTATGCAAACCCATTTAAATTGGCATTCTTGTAGACGTGATGCATAATTTATGCTAAACCCCTAATTATGAATACAATTTTCAAACTGCCATAATACTGCCAATAGGCTCAAAAAAGGAGCTTTTATGTTACTTTTATTACAATATTTGACTATACTGTCTATTCCCTTACGCATAATTAACTGCCAGGTTACTGCCGATTGCCTTTTAATTACTGCATATTGGCTTTATGCCCTCTATTTCTGGAATTGTATTTGAATTTTAAGGTAATTTACTGATACGAAGTGATTGGAATTTTGACAATATTAAAGCTAATCATGATACCATAAGGACATAAAATTTGCATTTTTTCAATGAGGTCAGTTCCAGCTGATTCCTTGGACATGGTTTTAGACTTATTTCATAAAAATTAAATATTAATAATTGAATGTCTATAATTAATTTTTGAAATGATTCCAGAGTGAGTCTAGATTCTTTTAATTTTTTTAATGTATAGTTACTAACACTTGTTGAATAACTTTTTTTTCCTGCTTTTGTAATTATTTATTAAACAAAAGCATTACTTTAGTATCAGACGTCAACTTATAAGTTAAGAATTGTACAAAATCGTAATAATTTAATTGGCGGCGTTGAGCCATGCAGATAAAATAAATTTGAAATTCCACGCGGATTTAGTGAAAAAGTAACAGCGTTATTGCAGGTATATAACTATAAACGACTTTTGTTATTTCGTTATTTAACAACAATTTAAGCACTGATTTATTGGGTTTTTTGTTTATTTACTTTTTGATTTTGATTTGCTTATGTCAAGAGCAGTAATCTTACTGCGTGTGATAGACACATTGAAATATTGAAAAACGTTTCAAATGGCGTTGAAATAAAAATGCTTATATTTTAATTTTCCATATTTTCTTATAAAGCTTAAAATTATAATTACTGAGGTACGGCTTCGTCAGACATAAATATGTGCGATTTCTTGATTTTATATATTCAAATAATGCTCGTGGAATTTCTTCCTGCCCTGTTCTACAATATAATGACCTACCTACAAATATATTAAAAAAATCACGATTAAACTGTAATTATTTGCATGCTTTAAAAATTATGAAGTGTGACCTTGTAGTGATTTAAAACGCGACGGCATGATGAAATTGGGAAATGAGAATTTGCAACGGTAAAAGGCATGAATTGTCTGAAAAGATGCGAGCAGTCTACTGAGTTATTTTTGACTTCGTTCGACATCTCAGTCGTAGTGTATTCAGCATCATTACCTAGTACATATGGTTGCGCCAAGTGATGCAAAAATCGTGTGAATGGCGTTGAAATTAAACAACTATTTGTATTTCTGATTTTTGGATAGTTCACAAATTACGTCGTCGTTACGGTCAATATCTCACACGCCAAATGAAATTAAATGTAGAAGATCCCCAAAATGTTAATAACGTGTTTTTGAAAATTAAAAAATGTTTCATTTACACATTTTTGAAAAGCGCCAATTGTATAATTACATACTTGTTTTAGATTACAAAGGTGCAAAACAGTCAATTTTATCCGACTGTGATAAAACTCTTCATCTGATGACGTGCGATAAACCAGAAATTAATGTTTAATAAGGATAAGTTACTTAAGCTGACAAGAGGAGTGTAAACAATAGGGTCCAAAAACTGGTGTAATTTCGAATACATCATTTGCAAACGTACCCTTACGCGTATTTGGTTTCCTTAAATAAATAGATTATTTGCACAAAATTTGTAATTTCTCACATTTATTTTCTTTAAAGCTCCCAACGACAAAAACATTTTAAAATTTCTGTGTCTTTCGCTAAATATGAAATGTTGTAAATCATCACTGACTAAAACATTTTCATTTTTAATTTTTATTTTGTTTCAAAATTTTACTCTTAATTTTGCTCCATACACCGCAAGAAAAATGATAAAGCTGCATCAGTGATAATGAACAAGAAACAAAATTATTCTTTAAACGGCGTCAAGCTTTGCTGACGATACGCCAAAATTTTTAGCCCAAGTCTTAAAATGTTGCGTTATCGTGCCACGTAACACTTTTTAAGTTCCATTTTTCCATGAAGTATTTAGCACAAGGTTCATAAATTTCTTTCTTTTCTAAGACTACTGCACCCGATTGCTCCTGACTGTCTCCAAATTCGAACCGTATTGTAGGATCCAAAATATATCCGATTCTTGATGACTTGACATCTCGCAGGCCCTATGATTCTTCTGTCTTCAACTGAACCATTGCGTATATGGCTATAAATTATAGGAAATATTTTGCAATATCAAACTTTCAAATTTTTGGCTCGAAACGTTAGTATTTAAATTTTGAAAAAAATCAAAAAATACTATGCAGCATCAGACTTTTTTACTTTAGTATTTTTAACAGAGCCGAATGAGCGTTGTCCAAGAATGTAAAATTCCCCATTCGAATTATATTTTTAAAGTTAGCTAACAAAATCGTTTAAAAAAAACTGAGCGGCGGCTAAGATAATTTATTTAATTTATTCTTTACTTTATTGAAGGTTTCATTGTTTTCTATTGGAAAATTTTTTATTTATGTATACCTAAAATAGTTATCCGTAAACCAGTAGCTGTGAAATTTGAACGCCACTCGGTTTAAAAGCTTAAATAGAATCGAAGTAATTCTTGTGAATTACAGGAACATTCAGCGTTCACCGCTCACCACGAAATTTAGGAATTCCAAAGAAGGCAATCAATAATTAATGTTGGCAAGTAGATGGAATTATTAAACTGTTCGCTTGTGCTGCGTTTATATAATTACTACGTACAGATTCAAAACAACCCATTTCCAATTTTTTATAAACATAAAATGCACTACCATACCCCGTACCAAATTATAATGATTCTAATGATTTAAATCGAAGATTTTGCACTTTTAAAAAATATATACATTAAAGTTTTTTCATTTTTCAAAAATAAGTAAACAAAATATTTTGCACTTTTCAAAATAATGTCAACCCAAAAAAGTTGCACTGTTGAAAAACCAGTAAACTCAAAACTATACGCATCCATGTCTTACCAAATATTTTTTTGACATTTTATTTAAAGCAAAGCTAGGAATGTAAAGTTATTGGAACACCGCGCAGGCGATCAGGTGGCCCCGTTGCAGAAACGTTTTAATACAATTGTAGGAATTGCACCTAAAATATCACAAATACAAAAATATAAATAAGCCAAACTTGTTTGAACAATCACTCGTCATTAAAAATATAATTTGTCACACTTTATTACATTTCAAAAACATGGTAATATAACATTTTAAACTTTTCTAAATACATGTAAGTAGAACATTTAGCAGTTTTAGCAAGTTTTTGGTAATGCATTTTTGTTTTTAAAGCTAATAATGTACTACCTTGTGTTGTATGAATTTTAAAACGTGTTTTCTTAAACAGCAAAATTAAACAACACTGAACTGCGTTTTAGTGTCTTTTCTTAATCTGTGTGTGTATAAAGAGTTTAAAAGTTAATATGGTTTTACTATTTTGTAATATTATTTATGTAGTATACAGTTGCAAAGACAGCCATTTGGTCTTGGAGATATATCTGACCTGAAGGAGATAGTAAAATAATTTTAAAAAATCTGTGAACAGTAATAAGACTTCGCGTCGTTTATTATTAAAGATTCTTTTATATTTTCAGTATTATTAAAAAAATTTTGAATTATCAAAATTCCCGAAATTTCTTTTATATAACTGTACATGGTTTTACTACACCCTTTAGGATTAGCCAGGTACAGATCGTCCACAAATGACGTCATCAGTAGGGGAAACATGTGTCTGCTTAGCCATTAACGACATCTCATGTTAAAGTAGTTAAAGATGACGCTCATTTCAGCTGATAAAAGGGGGTGAAAGATAAAGTTCAAAAATAGGTATTTTTGAATGACATTATTTGTAGACGATCCCATACTTGTTTTTTATTTCCGCCGTAAATACAAATATGATATTTGCACGCAATTTGTAATTTCTCATTTATTTTTTAAAACTTTCAAGGACAAAAATATTTTAAAATTTCAAGCCGAGAGTTAAAACCAAAATGTTCTTGTAAATAATGTAAATTATTATAGACTAAATTTCTTTCCTTTCTTATTTTTATTTTGTGTAATAGTTCTCCCTTTGAGTTTCCTACACATTAAAATACATAATTACATTTTAAATCTGTATCAAAATCCGCTAAAAGAAACAAAAAATTTACTTTTACGGCGTCATGCTTTGCACATATTACTTATGACAATTAAACCCTTTTGTTTTAAGACTAAATATCTTTAACGTCTTGATTTTGCAAAGCCGCTTAAGGATCGTCCATAAATGATGTTATCAAAATGTTTACAATTCTAAAGCCCTATGACACCTTTTTAGGCATTGTATTCAAAAGTGATTTACTGATATGAAGTTATTGGAATATTGACAATTTTTGAGCTGAAGTTGATGCCATAAGGACCTAAAAATAGAATTTGTTGAATGACGTCACTTGTAGACGATCCCAGTAGCATTTTTTTAAGCTTATATTATCAGAACTAAATAATAATAATTATGTGTCGGAAGAGGTTTTAACGTTTAAATTGTTTAATTAACTGCATGCAAATTATTCGTAAATTTTTCCATCAATTTTAAATCACTGCCTTGAACTCTACAATTAATTTTTGTTGTATTGTATTGTATTGTATTTGAAGGAGATCCAGCAACATGAAGTTACTGAAATGCCGCTCAGGCCAATAAATAGGCCCATTGCAGAACGATCCTTTTTACGATGACTTATGTCTTTATTTATGAAAGTTGCTATGTTTACTCGTTATAAAGTATGCGTGAGCAAGAACGAGAAACTTTCGCACTAAACTTTCAATTACACTTCTAAGCGTATAACTATTAAGTGACTATGACTATGCCTATGAGTTGCTCAGAATTGACAATTCGATCAGACCATAGCACTGGTATTTATCAAGGGCCCAAGCCAATGGTGGAATTTATACAAATTCCCGAAATACCAGCACGTAGTCCAACTTGCATGTAATTAAGCGAGACTAATCAAACCTATTCACAAAATACCAGAGATGTTCCAGCAGTTGCTGATAGTGCTATTAGCTGGGGTCAACGTGCCTGGAAAGATCGCGATTACTCTTAAATTTAATTAAATTTTTGTTGTAAATAGGCAAGGTAATATTTTATGAAGTTTGTCTATAGCCGTTGCGTGCAATGGTTTAAAATGTTACACACCTTTATAATTTTAATTAGTTTTGTGATTTGTCATTTTTTTAGTAATAGCGTAGCTTTTGCCTGCAAATTAGGATACATTCATTTATATAAAAAACAAAAACAAATTATATGCAACAAGAAATGGTATTTTGGATATCAAAAGTACTTTTAAAGTCCTAGTCAAGTTTTCCTGCAGTTTCTAAAAATATGTACATATTACATTTTTCAGTTTAAAAAAGGAATAAACGGAACATTTTGCACTTTTAAAAAACCTGTATATAAAATTGCTTACACTTTTAAAAAACTAGTAAAATTAAAACTGTAGTTATCATTGTCTCACTAATCGATATGTTGCATTGTATTTTAAGAAAACCCAGTAATATGAAGTTACTCAAATTTTGGAACTCAGCGCAGGCCATTCAATTACCCCACTGCAGAAATCGCCAAAGACACCCATTGTTTTTACAAATCTAATACGAAAGTCGTAGAGTGTCCAAATTAAAACTTGAACGGCATAAAACTATTACATTTTTATACGTTAAAAATTTTAAACTCCCCTCGGTAAGAAAGTTCTTAGTGCCCAGCACTAAGAGTGGTAAATGAAAACAATTTCAAATTGTTTTTAATATAGTTTTTGTTTTAACTCATCTGAGACCCTTAAATATTTTATTGTTAAAAAAATTAAATCTTGTTTTAAACTTTCCACATTTAAAAACTATTTTAATTATTATGCTAATATTGTTTAATATGATATGAAATAATACTCTTCAAGTGTTTATCAAATTATTTAAGAAATGTTTCGCTTTCGCAGCCACAATTCAAATTTCAAAAATGTATTTAAATATAGCGTCAATTTATATATTGAACATTACGATTTTTAAATTCCAAAAATTTCTGTACTAAATCAAAAAGGGCTCACTCTGAAATAATACTTTAGAGTCTTAATAATTGTGATTTTTAATGACATCAATTGCAGACGATCCCTTACATATTTATGGTTTCCGTAAATGAAAAAATTATTTGCAAACTTGTGCAATTTCTATTATTTGTTTTTTTAAACTCCAAACGACAAAAACATTTTGAAATTGCGCACATTCATTTTGATGGTAGAATTTTTTGTAAAACATAAAAAAGAGTTTTTATAATTTGGATTATAATGTAGTTTCAAAACCAAACAAAGTTCAGTTTATTAAACTTTATTATGAAGAAGCAGACAAAACTACAACGTGAAGTCACGTGCAAGACCCAAAATTTTTTTCTAAACGGCGTCAAGCTATTCAATTATTACATCGAATAATTAATCCCTTTTGGCCTAAAAATTGATCGTATCGATTTTACAAAGCAATTTAGGTGTCATCCACGAATGATGTCATCGATATATTCACAGTTCTGTCTCTTGAGCCATGATCTCAACTCCCCTCCAATATCCCTAAGAAATACTTGAACACATATGAACTAGTAGCTTAAGCTGAACACAGAAGGAGGGGGAGAGTTAGGGAAACCAAAATGGATTATTTTTTGATGACATCATTTGTGAACGATCCCTTAAGCAAAAATTGCTTTCCTAGAATAAAAAAATTATTTTCACGCACGTAATTTGTAAGTTATATAATTGTCTTTTAAAAACTCCCAACGAAAAAAAATGTTTCGAAAATCCGGGGCTTCAGTTATAAAATAAAAAACTGTTATAAATCATCATGAACTAAAGTTGTTTCATTTTACATAATTATTATGTTTCAAAATTTTACTTTAATTCTTGCTGAAATTTCTTTGGCTTCGCTTAAAAAATAATGGGTTATATTATAAACCGCCGTCGACTAAAATTGTTGACTAAAATTTCATTACAAGTTTGTTTTAAAATTTTATTTTTACTGATGCTCTTTTTGCGGTAAACACAGTATGCTTTTATAAACAAAGTAAAGATTCAAATGAATCCCATTCTAACTTTCTCTAAAAGTAAAATCTACAAACATACCAAATGATCCTAATTTTATTTATTTAAATATAAAATTTCGAACGTTTTAAAAATTGGGTTATAAAAACTTTTCATTTTTTAAAAGTAAGTAAAAAGAACATTTTGCACGTTTTTAAAAATTTGCAAATATAGTGTTTTGCTTTTTTCAATAACACATGCATAAAATGTTTTACATCTTTTAAAAAATGTAAATTAAACGTTTTGAACTTTCAAAAAACTAGTAAAATAAAAACTCTACGAAATCAAATTTTACTAAATGTTTTTTATTGGTATTTTATTTGAAGGATAGCGAGTAATATAAAGTTATTGGAATTTGGACTTGTATATTAGTGTATATATTAGACGATGGAAACAAAAACAAGTCTACAAATTCAACTGTTTTAAAATTTTATAAAAATATTTCAGATTAAGTCTAGATTTAAAAAATAATTTATTCTATAAGAGTAACCATTAACTAATTGGCTACATTCAATATCTCTTAGTTTTTATGGTACTATTTCTATTCTAGTTACTGACAAATACCTTTGTCATTTGTAACTTATACTGAACCATAACCTGAAGAAGATCCCATCATGCTAGCCTCAGCGGAGGACAGTGTTAAGGTTTTTCTTAATAAAGTTACTTTTCACCTACTATCTGCGTGTAGCTTAAAAAATCAGCTGAAAATTGTCAAACTTTAAATTTACGAATTTTAAAATTCCAGAAATTACTTTTAATATCGAAATCGAATCTAGTTGCTACCTGTTGAATAAACTATTTTCCTGTTTTAGTATTTTTTAATGAACCACTACAAATAATTATCTAGAAGTTAATGTAGATCGCTTGATTTTGACAGTTTTGCAAAATCAAAATAATTTAATTAGCGACGTTGAGCCATGCAGATAGAATTATTATGCCTAGTACCTATCTACTGATCTCAGCCTTAATAAACATGCTCCGAAACTGTAGCTACATGGTTTGACGTCACACTTTATGATCAGTCAGCTGGGGATCGTCAACAAATGACGTCATTGGTATTGTTCCTGGGTCTTGATCACTTGATGTAATCCCATGTTAAACACATCCATTTACTCAATCGTTAGAATTTCAGTTAGTGATGCTTTCATACACAAAGTAAAGGCTCAAAAGGAAACATTTGCAATTTTGCTAAAAATGAAATACATCATCCTTTAACCCACATAAATATTGTGCTTCTTATCCTTTTTGCAATTCGAAATTTTGCAATTTAAAAAAGTGTGTATATAAAACATTTTTAACTTTAAAATAAAATTAGAAACCAGAACATTGTTTACTTTATAAAAACGTGTTTAAAATGTTTTGCACCTTTTAAAAAATATAAATCGATCGTTTTGAGCTTTTAAAAAACTATAGTACAATTAAAAATGTACACATTCATATGTCTCAATACATGTTTTTTGGCATTATATGTTTTTGAAGGAAAGCCAGTAATATTTAGTGCAGTGTAGCCGGTAAATTTTAAAAACTTTTTTGTATGAGAAAGAAGCCCTAGTATTACTAATTAAATGGGAAAACAAATTGCATTTATTTTTAAAAACAATTATTGTAATATTTTTAATGCGCTGGTAAAAGTATTAAAGACTTGATTATGCATAAGATTTAGATTTGTGATGCAGGTACAACAAATGTTTCAACTTTCAATGCTATAATTTCTATGCTTTTTAATATCTCAATTTGTTTGTAAGTATTTTTTGTTTCGATTTTCAATCACGATCCAATAAGCAATTTGTAATTTCTTTCATTTATTTTGTTAATATGCGAATACCAACAAAAGTCATTTGTTAGGATCACTTAGATGGGTTTGAGAACAAAAGAACAAATATCTCACCGAACGGCGTTAAAATTTGCACGTATTAATTCTAATAATTGATCTATTTTGGCATAAAACTTTAACGTCTTGATTTTACAAAGCAGCTAAGGGGTCGTCCATACATAATGTCATCTAAGTATTCACATTTCTGAGGCCCTATGACTCTCCTGCTATGAGCTGAACAATTGAGTACATCAAGTAAATGGCTATCTTTGACATGGGATGTCATCGACATCCAACTACACCCATTGACCCTCCCCGTGTGAGTGTTAAGTAATAATTATATCACATATTTAATTTAGGCTGACAAAAGGAATTTGTAAGTCAGTAGTTGAATTATCTAAAAGCCACCCGGTAGCGAAACTATAATAATGTAAATAGCTTAATGATTTAAAAACAAAGGACCTTCAACATTCAGCTGCAAAGCAAGTTCAAGAATTGCAAAAACGCCTATTAAAGAGAAAGGCAAGTCGATGCAATTATTACTGTATCGTTTTGAAATTCGTTTATAAACACAATTAGGATTCAAAATTACACATTTCCACGTTTTGCTAGAAATAAATTGCACAAACTCACAAACATATCTTGATTTTATTGATCTTAATCGGAAATTGTACACTTTTTGAAAATATGGTAATGCGCATTTTGCACTTTACGAGCAAATAAAACATTTTTCACTTTTCAAAATTATGTAAATAAAACATTTTTCACTTTTTTAAAACAAGTAAATGGAACATTTTGCACTTTTCCAAAATATGTAAATACAACATTTTGCACTTTTCAAAATTAGGTATATAAAACATTTTTCACTTTTTAAAAACAAGTAAATAGAACATTTTGCACTTTTTCAAAATATGTAAATACAACATTTTGCACTTTTCAAAATTATGTATAATTATAAAACATTTTTCACTTTTTTAAAACAAGTAAATAGAACATTTTGCACTTTTCCAAAATATGTAAATACAACATTTTGCACTTTTCAAAATTATGTATATAAAACATTTTTTACTTTTTAAAAACAAGTAAATAGAACATTTTGCACTTTTCCAAAATATGTAAATACAACATTTTGCACTTTTTAAAATTATGTATATGAAACATTTTCCACTTTTTTAAAATACTCAATTAGAACATTTTGTACTTTCCAAAAATATGTAAATAGAACATTTTACACTTTTGAAAAATACTACTACCCATGGTAGCTAAATCCGGCGCGAAGCGCCGGATTTTCCATTCCACTTCTGTTTCCAAACTTTACTTTTATTTTACTGCAAATTGCATTCAACATCAACAGCTACCATCTCATATGGTCTTACAAAAAAACAAAATAATTTAATAAACGACGCTATGCTGTGAACACATTTTTACTACTATTTAATTATTCCCTATTTCCTATAACTTTACAGTCCTGATTTTACAAACCACTAAAAAATACGAGCAATGGCTAAAAAATTTGATTTATAGTTTTCAAATAACTATACATAATGATGGTAGAATCCTTTATAGTTTTTAGCAGTGGCGTTGAAATAATTTACAAAATATTGGAATTTCCGTTTCCAGGAACGTCTAAAAGTAACGTGATTTAAATGGTCAATAGCTCCACTATTGATAGCATACAATGCTAAAGATTCACGCAAGAGGCAAGGATAGAGCTCATGGCAAAAGAGGTCATTTCAAAACTGGAAATTTTTCAATAGCGCCATTTACGGACGATCCTTGTAGTTTTCTATTAACCTTAAATTAGAATTAAATAATTGTGTACCGAAAGAAGTAGTCAAGCTTCAAATTTGTTACCATAAATTGCAAACAATTCATTTGGAAATTTTGTAATCGTTTTTAAAGTCCTGCCTTGTCTTTAACTACGTTGAATTTCTGTTTTAAACAAGCGAGGAAATACCGTATGTAATAAGCATATAACCGTAGCGAGTAGCCAGTAATGTCATGTCATGTGCGACGTGTGATTTAAACATTAACACATTCATCCAGTTTCAAATAATTTATGAGCTATAATTATGTTTTGTAGACAGTGTAGTAGAATTTAAACAAAAGTTATGTTTAAAAAAATATGGACTTTTTTAGATTTTTATCAAGTAGGAATTTTTGAAAGTTTATGTTTAATCATATTATGTTTGGAGCTTTCAAAACCCAGAAAGTATCGTTATCGTAGAAGTGCGTGAAATGACACGATGTTCTTCAATTAACTGCTCTTTATTCTCGCTAAGGCTCCCATTAAACAAGGGGCAATAAAGGTCCTCGTTTTAACCTCAATTTTGCCTATGACATTTAAAAAGGATATTTCTAAAAAAACACAGAAAAGCCTTGCTTGCCTTTTATTAGTTTATTCTTTTGAATAACGGGAGGTACCATGCTTACCTTTTATAATTCCTGCACATTGATAACACATAATACATATTAGGTTAACCTTCGTGTTAAATTACCTTAATCTAACAAATAACTTGATAAACGGCGTTATGCTATGCACACATTCTAACTGTTAATTGATATGTTTTTTTTAAAAACTTTACTGTCTCGGTTTTACAAAGCAGCTAAAAAGCGATCGCCAGGAATTAATTGTTCAGTAATGCCCGTTTTCATTAAAAAGCAAAATTGATTTTACCTAAATGGAATTTAGCAAGGGGATTTATATTTTTAAAAAATAACATAAAATTCCTTGCTTGAATGTATGCAATGAACATTCTTTTGTGAATTCTTCTGTGAATTCATATTCAAAAAAGAATATAAGTTTTTGAAATACTTAATTTAAACGAAAAAAAACAAAATTGGTTTTTAGTGTAATGGTAATTTTGAGAATGTAAATTATTCATTGTTTTCAAAACAGAAAAACTCAATCTAGGGCAAAGTAAGATTTATAGAAGTTGATAAAATACCTAGTATTGGGACACTTGTATTTGAAAAACAAGAAAATTTAAATGCTGTTATCCTTGATTAATTAATAAGGCAAATCCACCTTTATTATATCGTCCGTGAAAAACCAAAATGACACATCCATTTTTATCTAAACTAATATCAACTATGTAAAAAAATATTCAAAAACGTCATGAGAGAATTCAAACAGAACATTTCGCACTTTTAAAAAATATGTAAATACAACATTTTGGACTTTTCATACACATAGAATTAGAAAATTTTGCATCTTTTTAAAAACTAAAACAATTTGCATTTTTTTAATCACATGGAATTAGAACATTTTGCACCTTTTCGAAAACATGGAATTAGAACATTTTGCACATTTTCAAAAACATGGAATTAGAACATTTTGCACATTTTCAAAAACATGGAATTAGAACATTTTGCACATTTTCAAAAACATTAAATTAAACATTTTACACCTTTTTAAAAACATGTAACTAGAACATTTTACACCTTTTTAAAAACATTGACATTTTAAAAACGAATATTTAACTATACATAAATCCGGAAATCAAGGATTTAAAGTCAGTTAAAGTAAATTTTAACAATCCAAATGTAATAATGTTGCAAACATTAACTTAATTATGATAAAAAAAGAAAACAGGTAGCAAAACTGCTTTGCTAAAATGGTATGGTAAATAATGCTATTGGCAATTAGTAGGTAGAAGGCCTGTAAAAAAATTTAAAAATATTTACAGGCATGTATTTTAAAAAATATAATATTTTCAGTTTACTTGTTTTTGAAATGAAAAAATTAATGCAGTTGCACCCTTTCAGTATAATAATATATCATGGTTTTCTAGACAGACCATTTTGTTTTTGCCAAAAATCCATTTTTATTGTTTTGAAATTTAAAAAGTTTACTAGCATGCGGCATCGTGTGGGGTATTAAATATTTATGATTTCCTGATTGTACATGGAGATTTTCATTACACGTATTATATATGGTATATAATTATTAATAATATTATTTTAATTTTAGTTTTGTTACAACATTTAAGAGGGATATTTTTAAAAAGGCTGAAAAGGCGTTGATCAGTTATCAGTTTATCTTTTTCGAATATTATAGATTCCTTACCCCGAACACCCACTCAAAAAAATATTTAAAAATTCCGCGGCTTCGAATAAAAACTTAAATGTTATTATATATCAGCATAGGCTAAAGTTCATGCATTTTAATTGACTTGTTCCATGATTTTCCTTTTATTTTTGCTGCGAAATTTCAAGCAGCTTACTTTACCTGAAAATAAGTAGGGCTAAAAGCCAGGGGTAATTAATAGAACGGCGTCAAGTTCTGCATAAATTCCAACAACTCGGTAGCAAACACACAAGGCACTTGATTTGACTACATTGCAGAGTAAAAACCTTCAGCAATCAGTTCCACAGAACGTTCAAATATTGCAAGAAAACATATCAATAAGGAATTCAAGTATATACAAATATTAACCTGTCAGTTTATGATGATTTTATACACAATTTGAGGATTCAAAATCACCTATTTCTAATTTGTTCCTAAAAATAAAATATATCATTTTCAAACATACATAAATATTGTGATTCTAGTCGGTTAAATAAAAATATTGGCATTTTTTAAAAATGTGTATATAAATAATTTTGAAATTTAAAAAAAACGAGAAAACAGTACATTATTTACTTTTCAAAAACATGTATATGAAATGTTTTGCGCCTTTAAAGAAATATAAATCGAACATTTTGCACTTTTCAAAATTTAGTAAAATGAAAACTGTACGCATTCATATGTCTCACTACTTGTTTTTTGGCATTGAATTTTTGAATAAAAGCCAGTAACATTCAGTACAGTGTAGTCACGCGTTTTGGATTTCCGTGAATGTGAATATTTTTTGCACGCAATTTGTAATTTTTCTCATTTATTTTTTAATTTGCAAATACCAAGAATACGCCAAACCAAGGAACGCCAGGACTTAAGCAGCGCCAAAAGAACAAATATCTCACCGAACGGCGCTAAGCTTTGCACGTATTAATTCTAATAATTAACCCTTTTCGTCCTAAAACTTTAATGTCTTCATTTTACAAAGAAGCTTTGGGGTCGCCGATAAATGATTTCATCTAAGTATTCACATTTCTGGGGCCCTATGACATTCCTGCCATAGGCAACACCATTGCGTACATGTGTATCTTTTACATGGCATGTCCTTAATATCTAAGTACACCCATAGACCCTTCCTGTGAGTGTTAAGCTATATTAAATCACATATTTAATTTTTAATTATAGGAATTTGTAAGTCCGTAGTTGAATTATCTAAAAGCCACCCAGTAGCGAAACTAATAATGTAAATAGCTTGGTAATGTGAAAACAAAGGACCTTTAGCATTCAGCAGCAAAGCAAGTTTAAGAATTTCCAAAATGCGTATTAAAAAGAAAGACAAGTAGATGCAATTATTTTAGTGTCATTGTGCAATGCATTTATATACACAGTGCAGATTCAAAACTACTCATTTCCAATTTTTGCTAAAAATAAAATTTACTATCTACAATTATCTTGATTCTATTGATCTACATCTGAATTCTTACACGGCACGGTTTGAAAATATGTATATAAAACCTCTTGCACTTTTCAAAAAGGAGTAAATAAAACATTTTCCACTTTCATAAAACATGTAAATACAACATTTTGCACTCTTTATAAACGAGTAAACGGAACATTTGCTTTTCAAAAATATGTAAATGGAACATTTTACGCTTTTTAAAAATATTTGAATGGAACATTTTACGCTTTTCAAAAATATGTAAATGGAACATTTTACGCTTTTTAAACATATTTGAATAAAATATTTTGCACTTTTCCAAAACATGTAAAAAAAACAATTTACAATTTTCAAAAACATGTAAAGCGAACATTTTGCAATTTTAAAAAATACGTTTATGAATTAATCTATTTACATTTGATTTAATATTCGCTATTTCTGTAAAATATGCTTTTGTGGACTTGGCCCATTTTGCCAAAAACCTCTTTATCTAATGACGTGCGATGAGTCAGATTTTTAGCAGGTTAACTATTGAAATAATTTTTTTATGCTTTTATGTATACCTAACTACCAACAACAAAAATATTTAAGACTTCTACTCCTTTGATTTTAAAATGAAATAGTATTTCTAATTATCACCGACTAAAGTTGTTTCATTTTTCATTACAATTTTGTATCCAAACTTTACTTTTATTTTTGCAGCAAATTGCGTTCAATACAACGCAACAGCTCGTCATTTCTACGTGGAAAAAAAGTAATATAATTCACTGAACAACGCTAAAATCTGGAAAAATTCTTGCCACTAATTAATTTATTCCTATTTCCTATAACTTTACTGTCTTGATTTTACAAACCAGCAAAAAATACGAGCAATACCAAAAAATTAAATTTTTAATTTTTTAAAAAATAATAAACATGTCGATGTTTGAATTCTTAAAAGTTTTTGTGCAGTAGCGTTGAAGTGATACACAAATTATTGGAATTTCTGTTTGTGGGAACGTCCAAAAGTAACGTCATCTATATTGTCAATAGCTGTACTCGGCTATTGATGGCATACAATGCTAAAGATTCACGCATGAGACAATGTTAGAGCTGATGACAAAAAAGGACATTTTTCAAAATTTATGTTTAATTATAACAAGTTTTGAACTTTCGAAACCCATAAAAATTATCGTTATCCTGGACGTGCGTGAAATGACACGATGTTCTTCATATAACTGCCCTATATTCCCGCTAAAGCTCCCATTAAACAAGAGGCAATTAAGGTCCTCGATTTAACTCCAATTTTTTTTGACATTTAAAAGGGATATTTCTTAAAAAAAACGAAAGGCCTTGCTTGGCTTTTATTAGCTTATTCTTTTGAATAATGTTCTGTATCATTATTAACTTTTACTGATATTCTAAAGCCCCGGACCTGAATGACGAGTAAAACTAATTTAACAAATAACTTAATGAACGGCGTTAAACTATGCACACATTCCAACTACTAATTAATATGTATAACTTACAACTTCACCCTCTCGGTTTGACAAAGCAGCTTCGAAGAAATCGTTAGGATTTGATTGTTCAATAATGTCTGTTCTCATTAAAAAGAAATTCAATTTTACTTAAATGGCCTTCAACAAGGGAATTTACATTTTAAAAAATAAAATGAAATTACTTGCTTGAATGTATGCAATAATCACAGAAGAATATGAATTTTTCAAATACTTTTAGTTTAAACGAAAAAAATAAAAATTGGTTTTTAGTGTAACAGTATAATTTTGAGACTATAAATTATACATTGTTTTTAGAACAGAAAAGCTCAATTTCAATTTGGGGCAAAGTACGATTTATAGAAGTTGATAAAATACCTAGTATTGAGACACTAGTATTTGCAAAAAAAGAGGAAATTTAAATGATGAGATCCTAGATTAATTAATTATGCAAATACACCTTCATCATATCGTCTGTGAAGAACCAAAATGACCCATATACACTTTTAGCTAAGCTAAAACCAATATCAACCATCTACCAAAATATTCAAACATGAAAGCATTTGAATGGAACATTATGCACTTTTCAAAAATATGTAATTAGAACATTGTGAACCTTTTTGAAATCAGGTAAACAGAACATTCTTCGTTTTTCAAAAACTCGTAATTAACATTTTACGCATCATTCTCATTTTGTTTTTATGATGTGGCTCATTTTGATTCCAGCTTAAATTGGATATGGGTCATTTTGGTTCTTCACAGACGATATGCGGTTTTTGGGCACCAAGAAACATCATTATAAGTTTTGAAAGAATCATATTGTAGAATGATCTGAACTATAAAATAAAATTATAACGTGATATAATTACAAGTTAAATGTGCAGCGATAATTTTGCACAGCAATCTTTAACATTTGCATATTCATTTAGTCCCACTGAAAGTATTTACGAAATTACTTATGTACGATCCCATTGCAATGTTATTTAAATATTACACAGCTTTTTAAATGTATTATTATCAAAGTCGTGTATGAATGGCGCGTATCAAGTTGGACGTCAAATTCTGTATGTTTTTAAAAATACAAAATGTTCTATTTACATGTTTTATAAAAGTACAAAATACAAAATGTTCTACATATGTACACCTTTTATAGAAGTACAAAATGTTCTATGTACATGTTTTATAGAAGTTTAAAATGTTCTATTTACATACTTTTTGAAAATTTTAAATTATTGTGAGTTGTTTTTACAATGTGCAGCTCACACTCTAATTTTATAATCAGAGATTTGCACAAAATTGCAGATTATTTTATGTCAAAAAGAAGTACAATAAAGTGACCTTCTAAGCCAGCTGTGTGTAAGAAAAAAATAAAAAAACAAACTTTGCACCATTCATGTGTATTAAAATACAATGACGTGCAATTGACAAGAAGGTAAGTAGATAGACAAAATTACTATTAAATTAATTTTCCCATGTAAATACATACCTATATTAGATTTACGACGCTTACTTGTGTTGACTTTTTTCAAGCACGTTAATTGTTTTTGTTTTTACCCTGTTTGAGTTATGTTCACAACTTTGCAGGACATTCACTTCTGCAACTTACAGAATTCTACCATTTTTATTATTGCATTATTTCAAATTTTCTGGCTACTTTTCAATAGCACATATTCAAAGTAACTCAAGTACATTTTGCGGTATTTTTTAGCCACGGGAGCCCGCTAAGTTTTTAAAAAATGTAAATAAAATTTCCTGCTTTATAACTTTTAAAGTTGTCATCTCATGGTGATAAAATTTGAGTTCAAAATTTTGCAAAAAAAATACATGGTATTAAAACATTTTGCACCTTTTTAAAAATATGTAATAAAAACATATTGCGCCTTTTCAAAAACATGAAATTAGAACATTTTGCACCTTTTCAAAATTATGGAATAAGAACATTTTGCACCTTTTTAAAAACATGTAGATACAACATGTTACACTTTGAAAAAACATGTTAATTATAGATTTTTTTCCTTTTTAAAAAAAAATGTGTATCAAACATTTTGCGCTTTTAGGAAACATGTAAATAGAACCTTTCGTGCTTTTCAAAAAACATAATTATTATTATTTCACTCCCACTCTTGTTTCTCTAGGTAGTAAAAAAGTTTCAATAAACATCTCGGAATTCGTTCTAAATGAAAATGAAGCAAGATCAGTCCTTCGTTCTTGGAGCTGTGATCCACTTTATTTATGTTGACTTGATACTTTTACATTTATCAAATTCGTATTCATTAAAACTGATTTATCTAAATTCAGCTTTGACAATTTTAAAATGTAATTATCAGTTGCGTGTAACTCAGAAAAATGGTTGGCACTATTTTAAACATGGCTATCTTTTACATTAGATGTCATCAATATCTAACTTCACCCATAAACCCTCCTCGTGAGTGTTAAAATATATTATATAACATATTTGCTTTAAGTTGAAAATAGGAATTTGTAAATCAGATGTTTTATAATATAAACGGCACCGGATGGCAACACTAAAAATGTAACTTGCTTGGGAATTTAAATAAAAATAAAGTTCAACATTCAGCTCCACAGCAAGTTCAAGAATTGCAAGAAAGCCTATCAAAAAGGAAGGCAAGTAGATGCAATTATTTCAGTGGCATTTAGAGATGCGTTTATATACAAAAAAAAGATTCAAAACGACCCATTTCCACGTTTTGCTAAAAATAAAATACACTATCGACAAACACACAAAAATATTATCTTGATTCCATTGATCTAAATCGGAAACTTTACACTTTTTTAAAAAACGAGTAAATAGAACATTTTGCTGTTTTCAAAAACATGTAAATAAAATACATGTGGATGGATGACAGGAGAGTAAGGGATAGGGTCCAAAAAATGGTGATAATTTAATTACATAATTTTAGAATTTAACTTAATTTTGCACGAACCCATTACACAATTATTAACATCCAAGAAGTTTGTAAATTAAATATTTTTCACTTTTCAAAAGCATTTTAAATAGAATAATTTGCATTGTTCAAATGCAAACAAATAGTAATTACGTTTGAGACTGTTAAAATCAATATTATTGGAATATTTTACAATTTTTTAAAGCATGTCATTCTATACAAAACATCTTACATGTCATAAAAATGTTTAGATTGAACAGTTTACTCTTTGTAGACTATATAAATATATACTATTTTCCAGCTTTTAATACCAAGTGAATATAAAGCGCATTTTACACCTATCAAAACCTTGAAAAAAATTAACATTTCACACTATCTTCACGTATATAATTATCGTCAAAATAATAGGGTACTTAAAGCAGAGATTTCTCAACGACGTTATTTGTGGACGATCCCTGCACAACTAGTGCCCTTACAAAGATATTGCAATTTAAAAAAAATGTTAAAACCGTAAATTATTGCGACGAATTTTAGATAATTACTACTTGTGTTTATTTTCACTGGAAATAGGGTTTATAAATTTTCAACATTCCTTTAATAAAATATTTTTTAATACTGTAAATTCTACGTTAAGACTACACACACTGCAGAACTAAATTTAATAAAGTTGCGTTGTTGTTGTATTTTGCAAAGGGTAAGAGTGATTCACAGTTTAATTTTCAAAACTTAATTAATCACAATCTAAAGATTGGTATTTCTGGGTTATTTTCGAACTAAAGCTGTTTGTAAAACATTATAATTTAACCGCATTGTCAAAATCTTACGATTAGCTTACAATTGTTAGTAAATAAATGAAATGTTATTGGGTACTTAGGGACATCGCACCAATGGCGTTAGTGAAGTAATAGGAGGGAAAAATAATTCGAACAAATATTACAACGCATAGTAAATGCACCTATTTAAGCAGTACATAAAATGGTAACAAGGTGGGTAGGTAGTTTTATAAATATGGTATATTTAGATAGCGCAATTAGTGTCTGGCCCTTTATTGAGCACGATGAAGTTCTAATTTAGCTAACTAGTAAGCTAAGCGCAGTTACTAGAACTTGTGTTCACTGCGGCAATTCTTAATTGTCAGGAAAAGTGTAGGAATTCCTTGGTACTTTAACAAGTAAATATTTGCAATGAATATTTAAACGGCGTGTCACTTTACATTTTGATTCTTCCCTGTAACCAAATAGTCGACGCTGAATATATTATAAGTTCCAATGTTTTAATAGTGATTTGATATCCAGCTTTCGATGCATTTATTGTAGAAATTGCATGATATTTTGACATCATTTATGGACGACCCTTTATGCATACCACTGTGGCTGAACTGTGATAATTTCACACAAATAAAATTAAGGAAAATTTTTAAATGGGGTTAGTGTAAACAACATTATTGTAATTTGACATATACTTTTATTAGGATTTGGGCTTTTACCATATTATCCTGCGCACGTATTACCGTCAATATTACGTGTAGGTAAGATTGAAACACCAAATGTAAACTACAAATGTTGTATGGGCTGCGGCCAAATCGACTTAATGAATAAATTATTATTATTACATGTAGGTAAGAAGCATATCGTCTGCGAAGAAACAAAATTACCCGTTTAATGACCCAGCTGGAACTAAAACAAAATATGTCAATAAATCACTAACCAACCAGTAACATATTTAAATGCTAACTACGAGGTTTTAAAAACGGCAAAATATTTTATGTATTTGTTTTCAAAAAGTTTCAAAATTTTTACAGGCACGTATTTTTAAAAAAGCAAAATGTTCCAGTTACATACATATTTTTTAAAAGTGTAAAATTTTCTATATAATTAAATATTTTTAAAAAGTGCAAAATGTTCCATTTACATACATGCTTTTGAAAATTGTGAAATGTTTTTATTGACATATTTTTCCAAAGAGCAAAAAGTTTTATTTACATGTTTTTGAAATGTGGTTCATTATTTTTTAAATCCCATACCTGATTGACAAAAACAAAATTAATTTTTAAATGTTAATTAGAAGGCTTTGAAGTATTATTAGTGGCTTTGAGCTGAAACCAGTGTCTGTGATAAAAAAATGATTTAAAATAATGAGTCCACTTCAGATCGAGCTAGATTTTTGGGCTGTTAATAATCAATCAATAGTATTAGGTGACATCCTTTGTTACTTTATATTTATTCTAAAATTATCAAGATTTGCATATTATTAAACAAGTTGAACGACTTTAGGCTTCTTACTCTTACGCTCGCATTTATTTCATTTATTTGTACTGCAGATACATGTACTTAAATCAACTTTGTTAACTTTAGCTTGCAGAGCCATGGACACTGTGCAAAGTGCAGCAGTGGTTAATTTGAAGTCATTCTCAAATTTAATTAATCACATGTTAATTTATACTTTTGGGTCTTTTTTTCCAGCGAAACTACTTTTTCCATGTCATAACAGTGGGCCTAACAAGGTCAACTATGTGAGTAATTCTTAGCATTTTATACATTTTATTATTGACTGGCGTTCAACTTATTTTGAAAAATTCGAAAATTTTCATTTTTTTGAAACAAATCCAAGAAATGAGTATATTTGAGGCCCAATTTTTTACACTGTTTTTTCAAAAAAATAAAAGTTTTTGAATTTTTCAAAATCCTGAAATAACTTTTTAGTATAAACCCTAAGGATCACAAAAAACAAAATTTCATCAAAATTGGACAAGAACTGTAGAAGCTACAGGGCGGCAAAATATTAAAATTTGAATTTTTTTAAACTTTGGCGGGCTATTGTGACCGAACAACGCAAAATGCACTCGAGTTACTTTGGATCCCCACTATTCAAAAGTAGCCTGTTTTTTGTAGATATAACTTTTTGAAATCGACGAGCTACATGTGAAACCATTCCCTTGTAAGTATAGTAAGTTCAAATTACATTATTGCATGAAGAAATTATTTCTTTTTAATTTATTTCCAATATCTACACCAAACTACCAACGACAAAAATAATTTTCAATTCTGCGGCTTTAGTTAAAAAATAAAATATTGTTATAATTTATCATACACTAAAAGTAGTTATATTTTTCATTTTGTTTCAAAACTTAATTTTTCATTTTGATGCCCACTGAGCTACATTTCACCGAGAAAGACAACCGTCATGGGATGTAACACCTTTAACACAAATATTTTACTAAATGGCCTGAAGCTATGCACATATTACTTTTACTAATTATTCCCTTCTGGCGTGAAACATATAACATCTCCATTTTACAAAGCAGCTTAGGGGTCCTCCATAAATGATCTTATCAAAATATTCACATTTAAGGGCCCTATGTTTCTTTAAATTATATACCATAGGCTCATCCAATTGGTGTTTTTGACGCATACATGCTGAAAATGACGTTTAAATACCACCGAAAATAATCGTATTTCTGAATGCAGGATCGTCCATAAATGACTTCAAGTACCAATTGCATACCTTGTTAAACATTTACGCATTATAAAATGTTTAAAATGATGATAGATGATACAGGGGTCAGAGTTCATAATAGAGTCCTAGAAATTGAAATGTTTCAATACGGTCATTTGCGGACGATTCCTGTAGCATTGTATAACGCTTAAATCAGAAATAAATAATCATCCTAAAATGTTGATAACAAGCTTTCAAAAAATTCGAAATGGTTTGCTTGCTTATTTTTAAAACCTGCGTTTAAAATTTACACATGCAATTGTAATTATTTTCGTATATTTTTTTAGACAGAGCCAAGCGGTGTAGACGGTAAATTTTAAAAAATTCGTATGCATGAGAAAAAGGCTGTACATTACTAATTATATGAAACCATTTCAGTTAAAAACAAGTGCTAAAGCCCTTGTTTTTTGGTAGCCTTAACAGTTATATGGGGTATTACTCTTTAATGCTAAAATCGGTATTAAAAAATTGCAAATTTAAATTTAATAATAACTTTTAAAAATTAAATGTAATAAATTACAATTTTAAATCATTTTTTATTTTTTAAAGCTTCAAAATGGTATATCGCATGTCAAATTCCGTTGAGAATTGCCAAAGGTTGCTAAATTATGTAGATAGGTAGGAATAAGGGAATATTAAAAATTTGAACTTCCCGCCAAACCTAAAATGTCAAATTTCGACCGATCACTCTCTTCAAATATAGAGAAGCGATACGTCAAAATGATGGGAATGAGGAGAAGAACAATATATATTGCGATTGACGCGCAAATTACCAAAGCTTTAATTTTAAATTGCACATTTAAAGTTAATTAAAGTTAAAAAAAATAGTAAATTAAAAAATTTTGAAGTTTCAACGAATTTCTTATTTTTTATTTTTTTAAAGCTTCAATATGGTATATCGCATGTCAAATTCCGTTGAGAATTGCCAAAGGTTGCTAAATTATGTAGATAGGTAGGAATAAAATTTAATTTTTATGTGCTGGTAAGTTTAATAACGTTCACGAAGTTATTTAGATGTGGTATGCGCATACAACAAAAGCTTCAACTATCAATGCCATAATTGTTAGGCTTTTGAATTCATCAGTTTCTTTTATGTATTTTTTTTTAATTTTCCCGCGCAGTAAGGATTTTTAAAATTCACACTAATTTTCTAACTAAAATCAAGTATAATGTTATTCTTGTATTTAACTTTAAAATTATACATACAGAAAATGAGGAATCAAAAAGGTTCATTTTATATTTATGAGATTGAATTTAAATCATTTATATCAAATAAACATAAAACAAGATGGAATCCACTTACATATTTTTTTAAAGCGTAAAATGTTCTATTTACATATTTTTGAAAAGCTTAAAATGTTCCATTTACATATTTTTGAAAAGCGTAAAATGTTTTATTTACATATTTTTGAAAAGCGAAAAATGTTCCATTTACACATTTTTGAAAATCGTAAAATGTTCCATTTACACATTTTTGAAAATCGTAAAATGTTCCATTTACACATTTTTGAAAATCGTAAAGTGTTCCATTTACATATTTTCGAAAAGCGTAAAATTTTCTATGTACATATTTTTGAAAAGTGTGAAATGTTCTTCTTAAATGCTTAAATATTTTTGTATATAGTGGATATTGGTTTTAGCTAAAAATGGATATTGGTCATTTTGGTTCCTGATGGACGATTTGCTTGTGCTTACCTTTCTTAGGGTATTGAAAGTTTGTTGGTGTAGCTAATACTTAAATTGCTTTGTTTGCATTTTTTAAAATGTTTTTATTTTTTAAATCAACAAAAATACCTATGCTATTTGCATAAGTAGTGAACCCTCAGCATAAGCTCCACAGGAAGTGCAAGAGTTGCAAGGATTCCCATCAATTCATCGAAGGAGGCAAGTAGAAACAATTATTTAACTTTTATTTTGTGATATATTTATAGACAATAAAAAGATTCAAATTCCAATTTTTGTTATAAATAAAAAGCACTATCTACCAAAACACGAAATTGTCAAATTTTTATTGATTTAAATCGAAAACTTTTGACCTTTTAAAAATAAGTTAATTAAACATTTTGAATTTTCCAACACTTTTAAAAAACATGTATGTAAAATGTTTTGCACCAAAAAAATTTAAATTGAACGACTTAAACTTTTAAAAAACTATTAAAATTAAAACTTGACGCATCTATATTTCACTCTACATGTTTGTTAGCATTGTACTAAAAGGAAATCCAGTAATATAAATTTATTGGATTGCCGCGCAGGCCGCAGACCATCACTGTAATCAATTGTGGCAAATTGAAACTACTGTTGTAGAATTACTTGTGATTTATTGAATAATTTGAAACCAACAAATGTTTGACTGAATTTATTATGTGAAATAAATTTGACTTAAAATCTGAGGAATTGTAACAGTAAAGCATAGCGTGAGGATGAAATATCGTTGTACGGCAGATGGAACGTTAGATTGCTGTGTGAATTTGACTGTGACACACGTCGTGATTTCTCTGTAATACCACCGACCGATTCCCATGTTAACGTAAAAATATTGATGAACTGTCAAAGATACAGGGGTTACAGAGTTTTTCTTAAAGATACTGATATTTACGCAAAGCTTAAGATGGTAAATGTGGGTTGTTGTGGGTCAAACAATTTCATAAATTTGGATGACGTCATTTGTGCTCCGCCCCTTATGTAGTACAATGTAAGTAAGTTAGTTATATCTGGTGCTCTATGACTCATTTCTTGGCATTGTATTTAAAGATGGTTCACTAATATGAAGTTATTGGAATTTTGAAAATGTTTAAGCTGATGGAGATACCATAAAAACCTAAAAGTAGGATTGTTTCAATAACGTCACTTGTAGACGATCCCTCTGACATTGTTTCAAGCTCATATTATCAGAATTATATAATAAATAAATATCAGAAGAAGTTAAAACGTTAAAATTGTTTTAAATAACTGCATGCAAATTAATCGTAAATGTTTTAGTAGCTTTTAAAGCGTTGCCTTCAGTTCTACATGTAATTTGTGCTGTAAATACCCAAAGCACTATCTTATGTAGCTAGCTTAAAGCCGTAGCCCGTAAAACTTTTAAATCTTACAAATGTTTAAAAATTTTAATTAGTTTTGTGATCTTTCTATTTTTTAAAAAAAGCGCAGCGGAGCATGAAAATTTGGATACATTTTTTACATACAAAAACAAATTTTATAAAACAAATTGCATTTCAGTTATCAAATTTATTTAAAAAGTCGTAGTAAAAGTTTATTTAGTTATTTAATGGATATTGAACTGTCATACAAATATAACAACAGCTTCTAAGGTTTTCAAGGCTTTGATTTTGGTTTTCTTGATTTGGCGCATTACCCAAGAAGTTTCTGTAGATATCAACACCATATTGAGGCTAAAACTGGCTATATAAGGGCAAAATTATTTAATCAACGACTTTATTTTTGATTTTTATGCGATTCACCTGATGATATTTCAATTCGTGTGCGGCGTTGATATGGACTAATTAGTCAGTTAGGGATCGTCCACAAACGACATAACTTATGGGGTCAATAAGGGTCTTCTTGGTCACTGGTAACATCCCATGTTAAAGATAGCCATTTTTACGAAATGCTTGAGCTCATGACAGGGGGGTAAAAAATAGGGTCCCAAAATTAGTGATTTTTTGATGAAATCATTCGAGGACGATCTCTAAAGCGTGTTTGGTTTTCTTAAATAAAAATATTATTTTCACGCACGCTTTTTGAAATTCGTGCAATTTGTTTTTAAAAACTCCCAAAAACAAAAATAGTTTAAAATTCCGCGACTTCAAGTAAAAAATAAAATGTTATAAATCATTGTTGACTAAAGTTGTTACAATGTTCAATTTTTTTTTGCTTTAAACCTTTAATTTATTTTTTCTGCTTAAGCATGTACAAAATCCGATTTACCTAGACATTATTACTAGACTAAGAAATATAAAATTCATTAATCGGCGTCAAGCTTTTGCACATATTACTGGTAATATTTAATCGCTGTTGGCCTAAAACTTTAACGTTTCGATTTTACAAAGCTGCTATAGGGTCGTACATAAATAATCTCATCCAAATATTAACATTTCCGGGGCCATATGACTCCTCTGCAATAGGCTAAACCAATACGTACGTGGTTATCTTTTTCATGAGATGTCATTAGTATCCAACTTGACCCTTGGAAATCGTTTATAGACAAATGGTAAATTAATGGTAAACGTAAGATGTTGTATTTACTTGTTTTTAAAAAGTACAAAATGCACTTTCTAAAAAGTTTTTTAAATTGCCAAGTGTTCTAATATCATTTTGTTTTAAATTTACAGTCCATCTTTTATTTTAGCCTCATAGATTAGCAAACAACTGCGCGTTATTGTATCTCCATAAAAGGTTGTATTTTCTGCATTGCCGCTAATTGGTTTTTTGAAAAAACACGTTAACACAGTTATTAACATTTCATGTTGAAGATACAGGTACTTCAAATTATTATATTTCAATGACGTCATTATGTACGATCCCTGAATATCTATAATCAATATTCAAACATGTATTTAAATATAGCGTCCATTTATGTATTGAACATTAAAATTTTTAAATTCTGAAAATTTCTGTAGCAGATCAAAAAAGGCTAAAATAATATTTGAGCTGCACTACTTTTGGGTCGCAAAAATTGTAATTTTTGGATGACATCGTTTGCGGAGGATCCCTTACACATTTAATAAACCTAAATAAAAAGATTATTTGCGTACTTGTGTAATTTCGCTTCTTTTTTTAAAACTCACAACGACAAAACCATTTTGAAATTGCGCACTTTCATTTTGAAACTAAAATTTTGTCATAAAACATTCTGGACAAAAAGTTTTATTTTTCATTAAAATTTAGTTTCAAACCTTTACTTTTCAGTTTGCGACGATAAAAACCACCGAAATCTTGACTAAAACGGAATTTCGGAGCAGATAAAATTTTTGTAAACGGCGACAAGCTGTTTAAATATTACATATAATAATTCCTCAATCTCTTTTGGACCAATAAATTTAACGTATCGAATTTACAAAACCACTTAAAGGTCCTTCATAAATGATATTATCAAAATATTCACAGTTCTGTATCTTCTGCCATCAGCTAAACCATTGCGAACATGACTATCTTTTACATTGAATGTCATCAATATTCAATTAGACTCATCGACTCCTTCCCTGATATTAGTTAAGGACGAATTGTAAATGAATATTAAACCCAAAATAATGTATTTACTTGTTTTTTTAATATACAAAATGTCCTATTTACATTTTTTAGAATATTGCAAAATTTTTATTTCATTTATTTCTGATTTAAATTTGTTTTCAGCGTTTTTGTATGTAGTTTGTAAAAGACAATAATGTTATTATTTCCTGCGAAAATTATTTTATTATGCAACAATTGTTTTTTTTCAAGTTAAACAAAAATTAATTTTGACTGAAAACGATTACAATATGTTATCTCACGCACATTATTTTGAAAATTTGTTTTTTTTATTTTACAGATTCGACAAATGACTGTGAGTATTACAATAATATTGTTTAATGTAAAGATGTTATTGCTGCAGGTAACGCATACTGCATACATTAAATTCATATATTTAAAAACTTTAAAATCCATGCCAGGTTGCAGTCTACATGGTGATAAAAATCAATTGCTATATTGCGCTTTATCTTGCTAAGTTTGTTACGTTATATAGTGCGAAAGTGCTATAAAGCCAGAAAAAGTTAAATCGGAATCATGACTGCTATTTAAAACTAGCCTGAATTTTGTGATGGGAGTTTTTTGATATTGAAATTGAAAGGCAACATATGAAACCATTGCTTTGTCAGAAAAACAGTTGACAATTTTAAGATTAATAGATTTTCAGATATTTGGAAATTTTGAAATGCAATAAAAATTAACATATAGAGGGCTTAAAGAAAAATTCTAATCAAATTAAAATTTAATAAAATAAACGTATTGAAAAAAAATAAATAAAATGAGTTTAACTAATTGTTGAAACTAACTAAATGAAAGTGAGGATTTGTATTGGTTGAAGAAAGGCATAATAATTATAATAAAATAGTTAGGGCTTAGCGCCGTACATTAAATTATACTGATTTCGCATGTGTTTACTACAAATTTCCTACTTGATAATTGCTAGGGCTTTAATTGCATTGCGTAAATTTTATAAATGGCTTTGAAATATTACAAAAATATTATTGTGTTATTTCTGTTTGTGGGATCGTCCACAGCTGACGTCATCCATAGGGTCGATGGGTTCTCTTGACTACTCATAGCATACAGTACTAAAAATTTACGCAAGACGCAATGTTTGAACTGATGACACTGAGGTCACAATAGGGTAGTAAAAATTAAAATTTTGTAATGGCATCATTTGTGGACGATCCCAGTGGGATTCTATTAGGCTTTAATCAGAATTGAAATAACTATATATTGAAAATCGTTGTATTTTACGTTAACATTTTTTAATTAATTGCAAACAATTTACTCCAAAAATTTTCCATCGATTTGAAAGCTCTGCCCACAATTCTACATTTTATTAATTTTTTAAAGCAGGGCAAATTCAAATATCTACAATGAAATTTTTTTAACTGAAAAGTTAGGCTACCCAAAATCCCTCGGAGAAGCTTTATTAAAAGGGGATGTTAAAAGTAAATTGAGGATAAGTTATTGGTGAGAGGTATAATTTATTATTATATCTGCTAGCCGTTCACTTAATAATTCTGTGTTTCGGTGTTTTGATGCGATGTAAATGAGCTGTATAGTTTTTGGTTATGATATATTCATTAATTTTTTTGGAATTACAAGTTAAATGGACCAACTCTCAAAATATTTTACACTTTATTTTAGAAAATTTATAAAACCGGGTCTTAGTGCTCCTTTGATTACATTCTAGGTACATAAGGATCCACGTAGAATCCTACATGCACTTTTGTGTGTTCAAACGCACCGCGTTTAAATTCTATGAGACTAAAACAACCAATAATATTATCACATATGAGAAATCCACCCATTCACGGCGGAGTGAAAGAGAACGGCGGGATTCACGAAGTTTTGTCTTAACATTTGTCACGTCACACAAAGACTACACCACGACACTTGTCAGTTGCCTACTTAATAGTTATTAGATGCTGAGCATGCAGGGATCGTCCGTAAATGACGTCATACAAATTTTACCATTTTAGGGACCCCCACTGTCATTAGTTCAGAAAATAGGTTGACATACATCCTTAACACAAGATTTTTGTAGTATAAATGCAGGGATTGTCCATACATGATATCATACAAACTTTACCATTTTAGGTATCTCCACTATCATTAGTTTAGAAATTAGGTTGACACACATCCTCAACATAGGATTTTACTTGTATGTATGCAGGGATCGTCTATAAATGACGTCATACAAATTTTACTATTTAAGAGATTTTCATGCCCTTAGTCCCAAAATTAGGTAAACATATATCCTTAACATTAGATTTTACAAGCCTACGTACGGAGATTGTCCATACATGACAAATTTATTATATCATTATTCAAATTTTACTGTTTCAGAGATCGCAACTACAATTAGTTCAGAAATAAGGTAACGTATGTCTATAACATAGGATTTTACAAGTATACATGTGGAGATCGCTCATAAATGACTGTGTTTAATTATTACTATTTTAAGTATACCGCCTGTCATGAGTTTTAAAATTAGGTAAACGGGCACCCATATTATGGAATGCTTCCAGTATTCATATTGGGATCGTCCATAAATGGCGTCATCCAAACAACACGAGTTTAAGGATCCGCGTGGCATTTGTTCAATAATTAGTTAGTTAAACAGATACTTTAAACGCAGGATGTTACAAGAATCCATACAAGGATCGTTCATAAATGACGTTATCCAAGTATTATTATTTTAAATATCCCCATGTTATTTGTTGCGACATTATCAAATTAGAAATTTAAGTAAAAGAAGCTAAAGAAAAGTTAGGCGCTGCCTTGTTTAAGCGTTCCCACAATAGGGTTCTACTTCTTTATTGAAGCAACTATTTGCAGTAAGCTCAGCATCTACTTCAGGCCCCCGGTCGAAGAATTATTTACTTTTAGAATCCCTTTGATTGCAAAGTTTGCGCATAAATATTTATGAATTGATCTTATTTTTAATTATTACATTTTTAATTGCAATTCTAATTTTTTATGATCTGTATACTGTACACTTTTTACTTCGTATTATTTAATATTGTTTTAACAAGCCGTCACGAAGTATATTGTGTTAACATGCATTATTAAAAGAAAAAAATTCATTTCGCATTGATTACGACTAACTACCCCAAACTTCTAACGACAAAAATATTTCAAAATTTTGGAGACTTGGTTGAGAAATAAAATGTTACTTGAGACCATCACTTGGACTAAAGTTGTTTAATTTTTCATTTTCAGTTTGTTTTAAACTTTTTTTTATTTTTTAGGCAAATTGGAAGCTAAAGCTATCTGCATTGAGAAATCTTCATAATCAGAAACATAATTCACTGAGCGGCGTTAAGCCGTTCATACATTTCTAGTATTTATTAACCTCTATTTCCTAAAACTTTATTGTCTTGATTTTACAAAGATGCTTACAAGCAATGGTCAACACTTGTTTTTTAGATGCTGAACTTTGGCTCATAAGTATCTATTGAAATGGTTTTGTCCGTCTGTCTGTTGGTCTGTCTGCCCGAATGTCTGTAGGTCGTACGAGAACGTTCGCAGTTTTCAACTTTATTTCTTGAAATATTTTTTTAACGCTATAAAAAGGGCCCGCACAGTGCTGTATAGTTTTTGGGCGATATCCCATGAATAGTTTTCGCACATTTAGCAGTTAACTGGAGCAACTTTTAACATTTTTTAACTTTTTTTTACCCGAAATCAAAAACCGCCGTTGCAATGCATTAGCGTTCAGACTTACATCCATTTCTATGTAGGTACGTGGTAGACAAGGACAACGTCGTTTGGGGGCCGGACACAAATGACGACATTCAAGTTGAGGGTGGGTAAATTAAAACAAGCCGCTCTACGAAATAAATTACCATTTACGCAATGCTTAGAAGGGTGACGTGCGGGTGTCTCACATTTTTTTAAAATTTATAATGTCGTAATTTGTGTTTGACCCTCAACCTTCCTCTTTCATTTAAAGTTTTCGTATGCCTTTAGACCTGGAAATATTTAGGCATATATCCTTAGAATGGGTTCTTACTAATATGCATACGGGAATCGTCCATAAATGACGTTATTTAAACACTGCCATTTTACAAATCTCTTTTGTCATCAGCCTTAGAATTAAGTAAACGGATATCTTTAGCATAAGATCTTACTAGTATGCATATGGGGATCGTCCACAAATGACGTTATTGAAACTTTGCCATTTTAGAAATCCCTTTTGTCATTAGATCAAGAATTAAGTAAACGGATATCCTTAACAGGAGATCTTACTAGTATGCATGTAGGGATCGTCCACAAATGACGTTATTAAAAAATCACTATTTTAGAGATCTCTTTTGTCATTAGCTCAAGAATTAAGTAACGGATATGTTTAACTTGCAATCTTACAAGTATGCATACATGGATCGTCCGTAAATGAATTTATTTAAACAATACCATTTTAGAGATCCCCTTTGTCATTAGGTCATGAATTAAGTAAACGGATATGCTTAACATTAGAGTCAGCTATTCACGCATTGCTTAGAATGAATGCATACAAAAATGGGTGTCAACACAGCCTTCCTATTAACTTTTATATACATACTTGCCTTTGAACCTAGATAGATAGGTACGTTTGCTGTACGTTCACAGTACGTGCCACATTTTTAGAATTTTGTGTATTTAATTAACATACGCAAAAAATCCTAGAAGCGTTAATAAATAATAGCACCGCCTTTGATATTTCTGGCCTGCTTACTCCACTAATGTTAAAAATAATGCAGATAGGGAATTTTGATATCTACCTACTTACAGGAAACAAACATCATTTGTGAAGGCTGGCTTAGAGTTTCGTTCGGGACGGGATATCCCGTCCCGTCCCGGCCGGGACGGGATACGGGACGGGACGGGACAAGGATTTTCTGTCCCGAAAATTTCGGGACGGGACGGGTTCGGGACGGGACAGACGTCGTCCCGTCCCGAACCCGTACCGTCCCGATCGGGATGTCCCGAGTATCGCCAAGCTGCCATTACTTGGTGCTGTTAGAATGAAAATGTAAGCTAAAACTAATATAGGAATTATTTTATTCTACAGTTAATTTTTTATTAGTTAACGAATACACCCAGCATAATAAAAAAAGTCAAATTAATAAGTTTTAATCACTAAAGATATTGAAACTTAACATGTAGTCAGTACATGTTAACATATATCATTTACATATAGTAATGGTGGAGTTTCAATTTCATAACTCATTGTTACTTTGTATTGGTATTTTCTCCTATGGATTCACTAATACTTACTAACCTTGATAGTGTGTCTACAAACTGTTTACATAAAATGTTAAATTGCCAAATGACATTTAATTATGTAGTCTGCAAGCATTGCTTTTGACATACGTGCAATTACATTAAATGCAGTTATATATTGGAACTAATTTAAAATAAATTTATAAACTTTTCTTGCGTTTTTATATTAAATTTTAGATTTTTTTAGAAACAAACAATAAAATTAAAAAAAAACTAGCCTTTTTCTATCAAAATTGTGATTATTTACTCTTTTTAATGGACTGTTAGATTTTTTGCAAAAAGTTCGAGACGGTACGGGACGGGACGGGACAAAGCCTCTTCGGGACGGGACGGGACGGGATGGGGTTCGTCCCGTACCGAATCCCGAAATTCTCGTCCCGAAAATTTCGGGACGGGACGGGAAACTCAAATCCCGTCCCGTCCCGTCCCGAACGAAACACTAGTGGCTTTTGTAAATGCTCCACAAACTATAGTTGTACCTACGTTATGCCAAATAAATTATCCTTATGGACCAATGCACCGACCAATCATCACATTAAAACAAATTAAACAGCTAAGGGGTTTGGTTTAAATCATGTCACCTAAATTAGGCTTTAGAATGCACAAACCCACTTAGAATGAGAAATAGTTACGTGATGGTTTTTATGTTACAAAAATATTTATTTTAAATATTTAGGCCTAATTTTATTGAAATGAACTTTAATAGCTTAACTTGTAAAATGTGTATGCTAATCGTTTTTGTACCGGCACTTTTCGAACCTGCACTCCTCTTACCTTTTCTTGTACCTGTGGTACTGTCACAAAGATTACATGAATTATTACATATTGATCATTTACTACTGAGGAATAAGCCAACAACAATAAGCGAAATTCGTACTGGCGCCGCTCGAGCCAGCGCTAATTTTACAGTGCCCAATCGTACCAAAATCGCTCCTGCTGCTTCACGTCGCTACAGAGCTACTATTTCTCAGCTAGTATGTTTATGTGCTTATGCTACCATCATGCTAACGAAACCAATAACAGGACCACTCGCAACCCGTCCAATGTTATCATTTAGTAATTTAGTTTTTAATACAGTAGTATAAGCCCCTTGCTGCATTTTGCATGGCAAAGTAATAGTGCTTAATTCCTTCCATAGCCAAACCACAGGTCTGTGCAAAATTAGTTAGCTTGAAAGGCGAACATTGATATTAATTCAAGAATTTAATTAAATTTTCTTGCTCGATGTCTACAATGTATAGCTTGCACAAGTGGGTGAAGTATGCAATTACAGAAGAGGGAACAAATTATGGCAGTTTTTCAGAATCCCGCCGTATCAGTCAACATGCTACTGCGAGGAAGATGAAAGGTCAAAATTTAAGGGGTACATTATTCTATGCACCACAAATTTACAATGAATAAGAATTTTATTAATTTAAAATACATAGACATTTTCAGAAAGTTACATTAGGATATATATAACCTGCTATTCTCAAACACTTAATTTGTTTTAATCAGAGAATGTGCGAAGAAATAAGAATGTGATCAATGTATGTATGTACATATCCTCTTCAACTCATCTTTGACGACATTTGTATCTATATGCACGTTTTATCTACAAAAGCAGCAGTTAAAGTTAAAACAAATTCCACTTATAAACGAAACTAATTTTAATGATGCTTAATTGCATGTTATTGAATTACACAACTATTTTAAAACTATTTTAAAGCTTTTGATAAATTAAAAAATATTCGTGCGGACAAAACTTTTCGGTTTGTCAAATAATTAATAATTCAGAAATAAATTCAACTTAAACAATTTAATTGAAATGGCATTTGCAGATATTTATTTATGACATACCACGTCGTATTGTACAAGATTTAGAACGTAGCAACATGACAATGTTTAGGATGTAGGATAATTGCTATGAAAATTTGCAATTTTTACATAATTTAACATTTTGGAAAGTGATTTACTGTCGTTCTTTTGCAACATATAAAATATAAATGAATGTACCACACAAAATTTGGCCAACAACGATATAGCATAGAAAGCACAAATTTAAAAATTTACAAACTGTGGCACAAGATTAACTTATTAAATTACAAGCTGGTTGGCTACGGCAAATAACTTCCACCACAAATGTAAATACATTACTCATGTTCAAAATAAAAATATTGTTGTCAATCATAATAGGCTTAAATTGTTTCATTTTTTACATTTTGATTTTGTTTGAAATTTAATTTTTTTAAATTTGTCTGCACGTGACATCAAACGGATGACTTGATGAAATTAGCACATTACAAAGCGCAAATAAAACAATGAACGGCGCTCAACCCTGCGCACATTCCTGCTACTAGTTAATACATTTTGTTCTAAAAACTTTGTGTGATGGGTGTTATGCCTTTAGACACAATAAAGTATTCAATCAATTAATCAATCAATTAATCAATCAATCAATCAATCATTATGTTCTAAACATTTAACGTCTCGATTTTACAAAGCATCTTAAAAGCAATCGCCAAGATTTAATTTTCAATTTTCTTATAATAGTGCATATGTTTGAATTCCACATACTTTAGGTATGCTTCCCTTAAATATTAGTTCAGTTACACAAATTACCAAAAAATAGTACACTCATTTGCATTAAACAAAAAACATTGAAATTAATTTAGTTTGTAAAAAATTATCACACGTCAGGAACTATATAGTAGTTTATCACATCTTACGTATTTCTAATGATAATTTTTAAATGAAACAGTTTAACGGAATTCATAACATTTATTCACTGGAACCTTTTACCTTTTTTAACTAAATTTATTATCAGTTACAAACGAAGCAAAAATTTTCGTGACAAATATGTGTAAACGGTTTTCACAATAAAATGTAAAATTTTAACTTGTATCATTATTATTGTGCAACGTAGGAAAACAGATGAGAATTTTAAGATTTCCACAATTTTTAGATATTTAAAAAATTTTAAATGCAATAATAAGAATTTACATATGGCACAGAACTAATGTCAATTAGCTATGTATAATATTGAAATAATAAAAAAAAATATAAATGTGGTACTAAGCTAATTACTAATTTGTTTGAAATTCTTGGAATTTTTCAAATTTCATTTTCTCCATTTAGTAACCTAAATAACATGCTTTTTAATATCCTGCAAATCATGTGAACGACTTTGAATTAAAAAAATAAAATATTATAATTTCTGTTTGAGGAATCGTCCACAATTGACGTCATTCGCCTTTAACTGTGTATGAATAATTCTGTGGTAAATAAGAAAGGCAATATTCTATGCAGTTGCACTGCAGCCGTAACCTGAAATTCCTTGGCCCATAATATAATTTAATGTGTGATGCGTGTGGTTTTAAAATTTACACGTTTTTGAAAAAAGTAAGTTGTTGTAGTATCATATTTTAGAAAATTGTTTTTAAAAATGTACTATTTAAATGCTCTTATGACATGTTTAAATATTTTTGTAGATATTTGATTTTTTATTTAGCTAAACATGAACATGAGTCCTTGTGATACTTACCGTAATTTGTATAAGTGAAACTTTGTTCAATTAATTCATAATGCCAATGCAATACAACGAATACATTTGCATAACCAACAATGCAATGCAAGCCTAAGCTAATGAATTTGATTTTAAAATAGCGCAGATAGAACATTTTAAAGTTACGACAAGATTTTAAGTGAGTTACATGAAGTACTACAGTTCCTTACAACACGTTTCAGAATTATTAATAATTTTAAAATTTATATTTATACAGGAAGGTGACCTGTGATTACTCAAAATTCCCATAGTTAAGGTAATAGAAAAAATCAGAATCTGAAATTTCGACCCTTTTTGAAATTATAAAATGCTCTTTTCGAAAAAAAATTTTACTTGGAAAAACTAGCTTAAAGGTTCGCGGGTTTGCTCGTAAGTACATACGCACGTTGTTTATAATATTATGTAAATATTAGTAAGTAAATATACCTACGTAGAATATAAGCAGAGGCAATAAACAAAGAAATATATTCAGCGGATATTACAACGGCGTTTGAGCATTACTTTTTGATGCTTTAACATAATTAAATAGTCTCCTCCAAATACATAGATCCCAATGCTTGTAATGCTAAGGTGATATCCGTCTTTTGATCAATTTTCATAGAAATTGCACTTTTTAATAATTAATATCAAAATTACAAAAATTAAGCATACTCATCTGCATTATACAAAAAATTTACTTTATTCTGTTATTTTTTTAAAATCCCGTTGTCTTTTTTTAAAAACATGTAAATTGAATATTTTGTACGTTTTAGTAAACATGTAATTAAATGGAACAATGATATTTTAGAAAACGTAAGTTTAAAATTTTGAACTTTTCAAAACATAGAATAAAGGACGTACGTAGCAACGGTAATTTGGATTAAATTCCTTTTAACAGAGTAGCATGGAGTATTCCTGATTTCGCCAAGTATTTTGTCTGCACATTTTGCATTGCTGGCATTATATTGTTGATACAGCTACAACACACAGTGCTGTGGCCTGTGGCAGTCGAACAAATTCCAAGAGAATCTAAAAGACTAATGACAGCACCTTGAGATTTTAAGAAATATTGTGAGATTATTTTTTTAGTTCATTGAATGATTGGATGCATTTGTTGGAAGTAGTGAATTATTTTCAAGATAGTAAGCACACAGAAAATAAATTAAATAAAATCAAATAAAGTTTATTTGGTTTAAGTATTTGATCGGTGAAGAGTCATTATGTCGCAATTTCATTCAATTAGTAGCTGCTGTCGATGTCGCTTCCGCGTTTTCCTATGCATTAGGTGGGGGTGGTATATGTTACTCACTGTATTGTACTCATCACGTACTTTTAGGGGTCGTCCACAAAAGACGTAATGTTACTCACTGTATTGTACTCATCACGTACTTTTAGGGGTCGTCCACAAAAGACGTAATGTTACTGACTGTATTGTGCTCATGACGTACCCTTAGGGGTCGTTCACTAAAGATGTAATAAAAATACCACTTTCAGGGACATTTTGCGCTTTTCAAAAACATCTTATTAAATAAAACATTTTACACTTTTCAAAAACATGGAAATAGAACATTTTGCAATTTTCAAAAACATGTAATTAGAACTGTTTGCACTTTTTCAAAAACATGTAATTAGAACTGTTTGCACTTTTTCAAAAACATGTAAATAGAACGTTTTACACTTTTTAAAAATATAAAAGATGTATTTAAATAGTACAGTTTACACTTTTTAAAAACATGTAAATAGAATATTTTGCAATTTTCAAAGTGTTTTTGAAAAGTGAGAATTGTTCTGAAAATTGTTATAACGATTTTTTGTGAAAGACCCCTAAGTAACCAAATCAAGCTACATAGTGCTAAATTCTAAACATCTGCATTATGACGTTTTTAAACTGAAACATCAGGTCCCACCAGTTGCCTCTAAGCATGTTAAGTTTATATAATGCAGTTTAAATTTAAAAATTAAAGTTTGCTCCTTTCCATACTGAACGCAATAATGCTGATATGACACTTTGTGTTTATTTGTGGATAATTTTACTGTTTGGACTTTAGAATAATCCTTCATTCATTCCTATTTTCTCTGCTTAACCACGACCACCTTCATTTACGGTCACATGATACTTTTACAGCATAACATTGAAAAAATTTAAATGGCGTTGAAATTAACTTGTAAATTCCTTTTAGGTAGCTGTAGCTTTCAATCTGACTCCGACAATGAAACTTTACAGCGCCAAATTGCTGCATTTAAAGCTAACTATATTTTTACCAATTATATTTTAATGTTGTTCCGATCTTTTGAAAATTTGCATGCAGTAGCCATTATTTAATGTTTTTTTTATATTTTCAAGTTGTGTTTGAATTTTAGTATATTGTAATTGTAAATTGATTAATATTCCACTTAGCATTAGCAACTTCAGTACGAATTAAATCTGTTCACGTTGTTGAATTAAATAAAAACTTTATAAATGTAGATTTAAAAATTTTTTGCACGTATGGTGCTTACAAAGTTACACGTTATTACAGGCTGCATTTACTTGTTTTTGAAAAGTCCAATATGTTTTATTTACATGTTTGTTTTAAATCTCACTAAAAGGTTTTTACTATGGTTTGTGAAGGAAGTCCAATAATACCAAATTATTGAAAGGCTGCGCAGGCCTTTAAGTAGATCAATTGAGTAAAGTATTTTGACATAAACACTAAATTGCATAGACAGACACTTTAAATATTAACTAGGAAAATTAAATTAAATTAAACAAAATTAAAAGGATTCGTATTTCTGTTTGTAGGATCGTCCAAAAATGACGTCATTGGTAGGGTTAATGGTTGGAAAAAAAACGTTACATATTTTACAGGAACATATTTTTAGGGAATGTTTAATTTTTAAAAAACTTGTAAAAAAACATTTCGCACTTTTAAAAAACTCATAAATAATATTGCATTTGTATTCATGTATCTTTATATTTGCAGAAATAGGTCCATAGCAATGTGTATTTATATTCATGTTATGTTAATAATTTCAATGATTGCAGTGCTAAACTAGTAGTTATACTGCCTTTGATAAAAGTGTAGAAATTACACTCAAAATATCGAAAACACAACAACAAATTAAGTACTCATCTGCATTTTTTACAACAACTCCTCATTAAAAATATACTTTTCCATATCATGTTTCTTACTTTGCAAAAACATTTACCTACATGAAACATTTTGCACTTTTTAAAACATGTAAATAGAACATTAGGCACATTTTGAAAGCATGTAAATAAGATATTTTGCACGTTTTAAAAAAGGGTTAGAATAACACATTTTGAACTTTTGTAAAACATGTAAATGATACAATTTGCTCTTTTTTAAAACATGTGAATAGAACATTTTTCATTTTTTTTAAGTTTAAAAATACCGTATTTTGCACTTTTGCAAAACATGTAAACATATAATTTTAAATTCCATAAAACACGTACATAAAACGATTTGCTCCTTTTAAAAACATGTAAATAGAACATTGTGCACTTTTTCAAAAATGAGTAAATGAAACGTTTTTAAATTTATAAAATACCTAAACAGAGCGTTTTTAATTTTAGAAAGCATTGATTATAAGATGTGGAAACCGAAAGGATCTATTTTATAGTCACAGTAATTTGTAGTAAATTAATTTAAACAGAGAATTTGTTTTTTCAAACACGCAAAGTATTTATTATATTTGTTAATTTTTGCATTGTTGTATATGTTTTTACACAGCAACACCACAAAGCACTAGGACTGTTAAATAAATTTGAAGTCAAAACCAATCCAAAAGACTAGAAAATGAGAGCTCATTGCCAATTCGGGAATCATTTAAATATTAGTTTTTAGATGCTGAGCAAGCATCTATTGGTCTGGTGTCTGGTGTCTGTTTGTCTGTCTGTCTGTCCGCATGGCTGTTGGTCGCACGCTACAGGTCGCATTTTTGAAGCTTTTAAATTCAAACATTTTTTAATCGACCAGAAAAGCGAGGGAGAAGTGCTGTATAGTTTTTGGTTATTGTTGAAGTTATTGTTTCTTTGCAATTAGCAGTTGAACCGACCAAGAATAAAATCAAATTTTTAAGATAAGAATCAAGATTCAAAACAAAACATTTTTAATATTTGCTCTATATTAAAATCTTTAGATTCTACTAAATTAAATTGGACATTATAGACTCCTAACGAGAAAACATTTTGAAATTCTGCGTCTTCAGTTAAAAAATACTGTTGTTGTGAATTATCATAGACTATAGTTTGTTAGTGGTTTTCTTTACCATTATTACTTTGTTTCAGAGCTTTAATTTTGATTTTCTTGCCTATTCATCAACATATGCTTCTTCCAGACTATGGCCTTTTGCCTATATTACTGAATTAAGCTTTAGTTGGAATTCATGTAATGCATCCACACTGCGATTGTACTCTGTCATTACCCATGTCGGTGACGGTACCAAGTACAATTGCCGATATCAACTGAGAAAAGTTTCTCAATCGTCTCACATTGCCTATTATCGATGCGCTATAATCTGAATCTCATCCACATTACATGATTGTCGACGATTGGCAAAAACGAATAAATCTCGATTATATTGGTCGTGTTTTGTGCGCCAAAATTCAAATTATTGACTAATGTGAAATATTTTATTCGGACATAGACAGAGCAGTTTACTATATTGGAGTGTCTGTCTTTATCACTTTAACTTCAATTCAAAATTTTAAATACTGTGTAATACAGTTTTTTACTGTTTAAGTGACTAACGCCGTGACAATATGAAATTAAGTTCAGCCTTTCAGTTTTGAAAGGACTAGTAACATGATTTACAGGAAGCATTTACTATGCTGTTATCAGTTATCATTACTATGAAGTAATTATTTAATTCAAAATATTAAATGAAAGTTAATCACTTCGGTTTTCAGCTAACTATTTTAGTACAAAATTAATGGGAATTTGAGCTGGCAAGTCAGCAATATTGTGTAAATCGCAGTTAGATTAAAAAAAATAATTAAATTCCTTAATTTAAATAATGCAGTAATCACGCGTCACTTTAACCTCATTTTCATTATTCAGGTTAATAACTTTGGAAATTTTGAAAACGCAATAGAAATATTTAAGTCAAAATTGGTCGTAAGTGATTTCTGAGTTGACAGAAATTCAAAAAATCCTCAGCTTCGCGGATGTGATAATTCAATGGTTATGCTCTAAGCATTACCTTCATTGAGTATTTGTTCGTTTTCATGCAATCCATCCAGACTATGATCATAAGCAATTACGGCAACAGCGTGGATGAGAACTCACATTATCAATTACACACATTACCTAGAACCAACAGTATCTATCGGTAACATCACAGCTAAAAAAGAAAAAAAATCTCTACACGGCGTCAAGCTTTGCACACATTACTTCTGATAATTAATCCCTTGTGTCCTAAAACTTTAGCGTCTCAATTTTACAAAGCATCTTATAGTGATCAAAATGGTCTGGTTCGGACCAGTAAAATCTGGTCTAGTCTGGTCTAGTCCAAATATTTCAGACCAGACCAGACTTTTTTGGACAAGACCAGACCATATTTTCCTGGTCCGACCAAATGCAGAATTTTTAAGGAATTTCAGCGGCATAATTTTGTTTTATACTCTTTTCTGTTAAACTAACCATGTGTATGCCTAATTTTATATAAAATTTAAACCCCAATTTTTTAAATGAGTGATATTCGTTTCTTGGAAAATCCGAGCCGAAATTTTAGGCAAAGTTTTTCAAAAAACTTTTGTTTGAGATTTTCTGTTCCGAAGTGGTCTGGTCTGGTCTGGTCCGGTGATGTTGGACCAGACCAGACCATGAAACCAGGACCAGACCAGACCATTTCGATCACTAGCAGCTTAGGGGTCGTCCATAAATACCGTCATCAAAATATTCACATATCTGGTGTCTTATTACTTTCCTGGCATGAGCTAAGCAATTGCGAACATGAAAATTTTTACATTATTATCCAACTTGACCCATGTACGCTACCCGTGATATCATTTATGGAAATAGGAATAGCAAAAGTTAAAAAAAAAATGCAAAGTGTTTTTATTTCACATTTTTAAAATACACAGCTCCTACTTTAATTTTACTTTGAGAGATTAAAATACTTTTGTTTACATTACCGCTAATTGGTTTTTTGGCAAAACACTTTAACATATTGTCAGCGAAGAGGCAAATCTGACTATCTCCTTTTGGTGGTAAAAGCGAAACTGACTATTACCATTTTTTGCTAAAAGCGAAAATGACTATCTCCATTTTTCTCAAAATACTTTAAAAAGGAGGCAAAACAACTACATGTGCCAATGCAGCATGTTGTTATAAAACACGTTTTGGTTGAGGGGTCGTCCATAAATGACGTCACAAAAATTATTGCTATTTAAGAACCCACCTACTCAGTACTCTTATTATAACAGCTCAACTGTAACAAGGCGTGTCATAAATACCAGACAAGACCCACACAGGTTAAGTGTGACATTATTTATAGACAACCTATCATAAATATTACAATGTTTGAATTTTTAGCCATTGATTTTATCATTAGCCATTAGTAATCTAAATCAATGTGTCAACCTTTTACTGACTGAACTTAGCGTTAACGTTCTTTTCAGATTCTCGTTTTCCACTTAATAACAAGTGTTTATTGTTCCTGCTGGCCGTATTCTAGTGACTACTGCTTTCTGTATATCAGGAAACAGCACGGTTGGCACATTGATTCAATATAATCATTAACTAATGGATTACGACACATATTTTCTAATAATAAAACTCCTTTCGATAGCTAAGCTTTTATAAATGGAGGTATTTTCTGAGAAAGCAATAATTAATTATTGCAACAAAAAGTCTAACAAAATTTTTTGTGACGTCATTTATGGACGACCCCTCAACAAAAACGTCTCCTTTATAAGACGCTGCATTGGTACATATAGTTTTTGTGCCTTCTTTTAATGGTATTTCGAGAAAAATGGAGATAATCATTTTCGCTTTCAGCAAAAAATGGTAATAGTCAGTTTCGCTTCTAGCACCAAAAGGAGATAGTCAGATTTGCCTCTTCGCTGACGATATGTTTAAAAGCTGAATCAGATTTCAAAAATTACCAAACAGCGACAGATTCTAGAAATTTTAACAGAGCTGAATAGGAATTTAGGAATTGTGCAGAATTAACTATTTTTATTCCCAATGGCTTGTGATTTTTTGCAGCAGCTACTATAAAAATCGTTTACGAATATTTAAAAGGCGGTTAAGATACTACATTTGTTTTACTCTTTTATTTATTAAAGAATTCCTAGTTTTCTCATGGAAACGTTTCAACTTATTTCTGCTCATAATAGTGACTTGTAATTTAGTAGTTGCAAAATTTAAACGCCACTCGGTAGAAAATCTTAAAATGCGTTCAACTTGTTCCCAAGAGAAAAAACACCTTTAGTATCTCCCTCCAATGCAGGGTCAAGAATTGCAGGAAACCCTATCAGTAAGGAAGGCAAGTAGATACAATAATATAACTGTCATTTTGTGATGCGTTGTTTCTTAAAATAAAATACGCGATCTACGCACACACCAAATTAAAATGATACTATTGGCTTAAATTGGAAAGTTTAAATTTTTTAAAATATGCTTATAAAACATTTCAAAAATGTCAAAAAGATGTAAGTAGAGCATTTTACACATTTCTAAAAGATGTAAATAGAACATTTTGCACTTTTTAATACGATTTAAATAATACATTATCGCTTTAATAAACCATCACATTAAATTTGTTTCAGAAGTTAACCTTGACATTAAGAACGCTACAAAATGGTAATAATTTAATTGGCGGCGTTGAGCTATGCAGATAGAATTATTATTTCTCGCACGTACCTACTGATCTCAGCCTTAAAAAACATGTTCGGGTCCGTCACTGATCACTGTGACATTTTTTTTGCCTTTTACGATAAGTTAGTTTGGGGTCGTCCACAAATGACGTCATTGGTAGGATTACTCTGGGTCTCTTTGATCCCCCCCATGCATTTCGTCGGTATGCGTTTCGTCGGATAGTAATTTTTGCCTAAGATATTCGTCGGGTAGGCCCTTCGTCGGATAGGTTTTTTGAAATATGTGACGTTTCGTCGGGTAGGTTTTTTAGGTTAAACGATAAGGAAATACAGTTGTCTGTTACGTTCCGTTGAGCTCGAATTTGTAGTGGCTGTGGTGTTTAAGCATATTATGCTAATTGTAAGTATTGCACACATTATTAATTTTATTTTAATACATTTATTAATTATTAAATTGATCATATGGAGCAGGACAAAGTTAAGAAAAATTTAAAACGACGTCTAACTTAAGAACACCAGCCGCCGCCGTTGCATGAAAAAACTAATAATGACTTATTAATTTGTTCAATTCACTCTAATCTCCCAACGACCAAAATATTTTATAGTTCCTCCGCTTGAGTTAAAAAATATATTGTTACATTATAT